>SMSQ01018875.1:0-12864 GCA_019453375.1 Ctenoplectra terminalis | reverse complement strand
AAAAAAAAAAAAAAAAAAAATAGGAAAGCAAGGAATAAATATATATTCATATTTATTTCTCATTTTTCAGAATTATTGCATTACTTGGAAGTGATTTGATACTCGTATCGAGTATTGCAATAGAAAATATCCTTTCGGAGGAACGGATCGCAATTGAATGGGTCTGCCTTACAAAGGCACATTCGGCACCCCACGATTGCAAAATGTGGTAATTGACGTAACGAGCAGCAGTAAGTCCATTGAACGAGCAAGATAAGTAGAGAGGCATGAATATGTTCCAGCCTTATACGTTCACGGTTTACAGCGGCGTTTATAGTAAAGCTGCTTCGATAATTTGGCGCCCTTCCTTTGTTTTCGCGAGCTTCTTTCGACGAAGAATACCTAGTTAACCAGATACTTTCCATATTTTCTACACGACGCACATCCGATCGTCTGTCTTGGAATGGAAACTCCAACTACGCTCCGTAATTCCCAAGAATTACATCATTAAAATCGTTGAGGATGCTAGGAAGGATTGATGAACGAGACAGGCTATGATTTAGTAGCGCATAAACATTACCGCAAGCATGTTATTAACATCATGAGAATACCTATGCGAACAGGATACAAGTATTTCGTGAAGCGTGATAGAAAGTTAAGAGGAATATTTGTTTCGAGGGAACACCGGCTTTCCTTGGATCCAGCCAAGATCACCGTGTTCCCGTGTTCCACTTTACGCTTCACAATGAACACATCGAGAGTTTTGAAATTTATTACTCTATTAGCAATAAATTTCCATCGGGCTCATCAATTGTTTTATAATTATAATTCATACACCGTTCGTTCCCGTTCGTTGCTTTTTGTTGTGTAAATGTAACACTTTTATCAAACTGTAACGTTTTCTAACTTTTTATAAATAATTGGTATATTTATCCATTTTTCTTTTTTTTTTTTGTATCCTAACAAGCTCGTAATATAATGTTGCTTGTTTACGAGATAACTTTTTATACGATCAACTATTTCATACAATTCAGCCACTTTTTAAAAATTTATTCCGGAGTGTAAAGTTTCCTCGCATTCGTATAATTCTCTTATTATTTATATCCGGAATATAAAAAAATATTTTCACCCCAGCGAGGTCGTGGTACAATCTTTACGCGATTATTTCAAGCTGGTGTACGCGAAATGTCGGATATTGACTGTATGTAAATTTTTGCTTATTTATAAATAAATCATCATGGCTTATAAACATAATATTATATATACTTTAAACAGTATAATAATAATATATATATATGTAGTGTATAAATATACAAATATATGACATATTTATAGATCCATGCTTATTTATAAATATAATATAATTATATATTTATAACTTGACAATACAGAGTGTCCCAGAAAAATGTATACATTTTGTTTAACGGGTCACAACTTTCTGATTTTTCTTTTTGTGCAGGGTGTAATTAATTGGAAATAACGAGTGGACCAAGATTAACCTCTTGACCTAAAATGACGAGTGCAACTGGTCATGGTAATTTCAGGGTGAGATGAATAATGACCAGTTCCATTCGTCGTGACAATCGAATTACATTGTATCACAGTTAAATTGCATAAATTTCTTTATCTTGCAATAAGAAAACTTGTTTTATTTTCAAACACTTATACCAACGTGTGAAAAAAAATTAAATCGAATCCGGATGAAAGATAATTTCAATTAACACGTTGACTGCCACAGTGGTCATATGTAACCGGAGATTGTTTCTCCTATAGCGCCATGGTGGTCATCGGTGACCAGAGTGCTTCAAATGTTTATAATTGTAAAAATTAAATGAACATTGATAGTTAACGAATTTTTAGCATCATCATCGCTATTAGAGAATACTTTGAAATAAAGTGTGCACTATTCAACGATTAAAAATTTTTATTAGAAGATAAAAAATGAGATTAATTTTTGTCGAATCTTCTATCTACCGTATTAAATAAGAACTGTGCCTAATAAAACAGTGTTTCTTCTAACACGTGTCGTTTATAGTTTTAATATTAAAAATCTTTTATATGAAATTCTATTAACCCTTTGCACTCGGTTGGCGCCGCTATGGCGACACGCATAATTTTCTTCAGAGATTATAATTTTAATTAGATTCTATATTTTCATCGATTGGAACACTTCTTTTATCTTAACATATTGACAGCCGGTCCCGCGAAAACGCAGGTTTCTGAGTCTGTCACTTGAGCGCCGGCCCCGCGAAAACGCGGATTTCTGAGATCCACCATGAAATGAGAAACTGTATTTTTTTTCTATAATTATAAATTAAAAATTTCGATTCTGTTTCTATTTTTAATTACCGTTAAATTGTATACGACGAATATGCAAATAAAATGTTCTATTTTACGAAAATATATAGTGTTTTAAATATTTTTTTTTCTACTATTCAGTGACTAGAAACAACCGAATAAGGCCGGAGTTTGGGATTTAACACTAGAACCACCAAAGTGGTCAAAATGACCCATTCGTAATTTTTTACAGAAATTTTATAAATTGACTATGGAATCTCTCAGCCAATTTTCCGTGATCTTCTGTTAAAAATGTAGACAAAGCTTTGTTTCCTTTGCAAATGCGTATTTTTTTATATACCTTTCATTATGATTTTTTCGGTAGAAATAAGTATGCTTTAATCGTCGGTAGTTCTAGTGTTAAGTGGCCGATACGTTGCCGGCGCTCAGGCTTTAAATGTCTCTTAGGTCACCGGCTGTCAATGTGTTAAAATAAAAGCAAATTAACCAAATGAATAAGAAATCGTAAACATTTATAATTCTCTTTTTTTCTTTCCAAAAGAACACTAAGTTTTCACAATAGTCCTTTGAAACTTAAAAAAGTGTTCGAGTGCAAAGGGTTAATTATATAAGCAACACTAGGTCATCAGATGGATGCCGGATATATCCGGCGCTCGTACCGAAAGGATTAAAGAAAATGCAATTCATATCGAAGAACTGGACCGAAAAAGCGGTAAAGACGTTGGAAGATAATAACAGGATAAACAGATTGCCAACACTTGTAAAATTTAGAAGCAAAGTCCTCTTGGTATAAAACTTTCTGTCTCGTTTATAGCTTTTCCTTCAGGGTTCCTCCTTTTTACGAGGATTCCAGATGTATAATATCGCTTCTAGGGTTGTCGTTTACCGAGATAATTGCGTGTATCGATATTAACGCATCGACGACGGGATCTTGTTTTTGTGAAACTTACCAGGACATAAAGTTACGATCGAAAAAATTCTTGCTTGCATAGTTTCGAGAATAAATTTTACTCTAAACATAGCCCTTAATTTAAAGTTTGAACCGAACAGATGACTTTTTAAAAGTAATCTTCCGTACATCTTCGATTGCTATTTTCACCTTTTCAAGATCCGAGATACAAAACGCGAGAAATTTTATCATCCGTTCTCGATGCGTTAACGTGATCAGATGTTCCTTGAAAATATTTTTTGTAAGCTGTTTTGTACTATGTTTTGATTGAAATGAGAATATTTATGCAAATAAATATTCTATTTCGTTACACTTTCTGTTTCTATAAATCACATGCTTAGAATTTATCACGTTAACGCTGATTTTTGTCGACTTTCGGTTAGGTTGCGTGTTTTGATACTAATTCAAAAATATTTGCAAAATAGTTAAGAATTTAAAAAGAAAATTGTAAAGACCTGCAAAGGAGAGCCGTATCTTTTTTTAACACATTTTAATAGTACTCGTTAATACGTTAGACGCTACGCCGATTTTGGTCGACTTTTCATTAAGCTGTGATACTAATTCAAATACATTTGATCGCAAACTAGTTAAGAATTTAAAAAGAAAACTGTAAAGACCTGCAAAAAGGAGCCGTATCTTTTTTTAACACATTTTAATACTACTCGTTAATACGTGTGACGCTACGCCGATTTTAGTCGACTTTTCATTAAGCTGTGTTACTAATTTAAATACATTTGATCGCAAACTAGTTAAGAATTTTACAATAAAATTGTAAAGACCTGCAGAGGAGAGCCGTATCTTTTTTTAACACATTTTAGTAATACTCGTTAATACGTTAGATGCTACACCGATTTTGGTCGACTTTTCATTAGGCTGTGATACTAATTCAAATACATTTGATCGCAAACTGGTTAAGAATTTAAAAAAAAAATTGTTAAGACCCGCAGAGGAAAGTCGTATCTTTGTTCGACGTAATTGAACAGACTACATTAATGAGTTATAAAGTATAATCTTTTGAAATTTATACTGTCAGTCTTCAGAAACTAAACCAACCCTTAAACAGCATCGGTCCACAGAGATCGACGCAGCGCTTAACCTGTTAACACTAGAACTACCGGCGATTAAAGTAGAGTTATTTATACCAAAGAAATCAAGATGATATTTTGAAAAATACCTATAATAAGGGTAACAATTCTTTATGCATACTTTTTACAAAAAATTGCAGAAAATCCTCAAAAATTCATTATTGTAAGTTTCTAAAATTTCTATAAGAAATTATGAGCAAGTCATTTCGACTTGTTGGGTAGTTCTAGTGTTAAACACGTTTTTATGCGAATCAACTAACACAATGAACACAATGATAACAATCCTGTAGCTTGAAAATGAAAAATAATTATAAAAACCAAAAAAAAAAAGTACATTTAAAACATCGTAGTAAACATTACACGAGTTAGAAACAGAATTATTTACAACATCGTTCCTGCAATAATGTTATCTCGGGAATTATGCAAAGCTCCAAGATTCTGTTATCAAAAGAATTCTGATAAACTTCAGATATACGTCCTCTCCACATTCACATTCTCAGGCTTTATTCTGTCTCCCGTTCATTCAACCGCTTTAACACTATCAGTTTCATCGGATCCTCCCTATTAAAGAGTACATAGGTGTGTGAAGCAAGTTTCGCGGCCACTTCCGCGCGTGGGCGACGAGTTATTACCGTCCTGCACGCCTGACGAGAAAACGCAACCATCCGCCCTCTATCATTTAACGACCGTTGAAAAATTCAATACGATTTTAGTTCGACCTAAAACCTCATTTGCGTGAAATAATCGAGTCGAAAACAAAATTACAGGAAATTTACTTTTATAATAATTTTGTTACACGGTAAGTTCGGGATAGTTGGACCACCAGGAGAGACTAGACAGTATCAATATCTCGAAATAAATACGTTGATAACGATGTATACATAGCAATTACATTTTTATTAGTGCGAAGAACGTGTGTCTCTGTGCCTGCGTGACGATCAAATCATAGGATCAAGAATAATGTTAACTTTTTATATCTAAATATCTTTATTCGATGATTCCTTATAAAAAATACACGACAAAGTTTCTACATTGCAACATAATTATTAAAAAATAATAGACAGAGCATCTTGCTGCAATAACTGCTTTTACAGTCCCTGGCCATCGAATTAGGACCATGTATGAAAATTTCACATTTATGGCTATAACGTTGTGTCATATATGGAAAACTGTCTTTGGTCGTTCAAATTATTACTAAATACATTGATAACGATGTATACATAGCAATCGATTTGTTACTATCGTGATAATAATGAAACTGTGTGGGTGATGAGCGATTCCAAAACCAAAAACATCCCTTTGCTCTCATGGCCAGGCAATTCTGCCGACTCGAATGCCATAGAAAATGTCTGGAGCCTACTCGAAAGACTAGTTTACGACTCTCCAAGCACCGCGTTATCTGAATTGAAAACAAAAATTGCAGATATTTGAGAAAATAACGAAGATACAAAGCATACGATCGAGCAATGTATACGGAGCGTGTAGGAAAGGATACAAGCTGTCATCGAAGCAAAAGGTGGAAATACAAAATATTAACATGTGTTAATAATGTTATGTACAGTGGTAGTGTATTAGGTTGGTAGGTAATAAATTGTATCATTACAATTTGAACAGGCCTTTTAATTTTATGGAAAACGTGAAAAATGCTGAAAATTTATAGCCGTCCTAATTCGATCGCCAGGAACTGTACATTTAATCTTTTGCATTCTTAGCCATACTCAATATTTTATTGGGTCCGTGCATTCGAACAATTCCACGAATGCAATTTTCAAAGAATACGCCATTGAAACGGTAGTTGTTGGATTATTATTATGTATAGTAGTTATAGTATATAGTATATAACTATGCATAGTATATTCTATGTGTTGTAATTTATTCGTAAAAATACAAATTATAAAGCGTGTTGAACGAATAATAACATTTATATGTATCGGGTCAGTGCAAAAGTTCTGCCGACTTGAACGCCATAGAAAATGTCTGGAGCCTACTCGAAAGACTAGTTTACGACTTTCCAAGCACCGCGTTATTATTGCGTTATTATATATATTTGAATTGAAAACAAAAATTGCAGATATTTGGGAAAATAACGAAGATACAAAGCATATGATCGAGCAATGTATTAGGTTATTCCATAAATAATGTGGTTCCTCGATACTAATTTTTATTACGAAATATTAAGACATACATTTATTTTTAATCATCGACCATTATTTTTCACGATCTTTCCCCATCTGTTAAGTAATTAGATTCTTTATTTTTCAAAAAAATGTTGGATATTTTTAATTTTTTTCTAAGGTCGTCTTTGCTGTGTGCGATACAGCGTTTAAAAAGCTAAAAATAAAAATTGGAAACTCATACAACGTTCGCGATAACCGATTACTACTTATTCCAATTATTATAACATTTTTTTAATCGACGACAAAAATTCTATAATAATGGTCACTTAAAATAAGCATTGAAGAAGATTTTTAGATAAAAGGATCCCAAATTTTTTGAAGAAGGAATCCAAAAACTACTCGAGAGATAAAAAAAAATCGTAGAAAACAATGGTCAATACAGTCATAATTAAAAATGAATGCCAATATTAATATCTTACAGTGAAAATTAGCACCAAGGAACGACATTATTTATGAGATGACCTAATATATGGAGCATGCAGGAAAGGATGCAAGCCGTCATCGAAGCAAAGAGTGAAAATACAAAATAGTAACATGTGTTAACCCTTTGCACTCCGTACGATTCTTTATCGTTGAAGAAAAAAAGTTTTATTTCGAACGGAAAAAATTACAACCGCTTGTGAAGGTACTTGTTTTTATTCATTTCACAAATATCCTTTTTCCTCTGGTAAACGAAACATAAATTTTTAATTTTGTAAATCATCATGGTGCGATATTTTTGAATATTGAGCGTGATCACGTTGAAAGCAGAATGTCTCCGTAGCGGAGCCAAAGGAACGCTAAGGGTTAATAATGTTATGTGCAGTAGTAGTGTGTTATGTGAGTAGTTAATAAATTATATCGTTACAATTTGAAGAGGCCCTTTAAGTTTACGGAAAACGTGAAAAACGCTGAAAATTTATAGCGGTTCTAATTCGATGACCAGGAACTGTACTACGAAACCATTGCAAACGAGGATTGGTTTACATGTGTAAGGTGTGGACGTTGTTTCATGATGGATGCTCTATGCATGGGAACATTTGTGATTTATGTGGGAAGTTTAAGAAGAAGCAACGTATCGACTAATTTTCTCTTGTATTATATCTTGTATAAGCTATATTTTTTGGTTTTTTTCAAACTATAGTATACACGCTTAATTATAGAATGCAATAAAGACGAGTAATGCACAGCGAAATTCGTCTAGTAGAGACACTGAAGTGCGCATTTATCTAATGAAATATTAAATATAATTTTCTCGAAAATGAAAAATTAAATGAGTAAATTTTATTCAATAATGTTGACTTATTTTTTCAGAAGAATGTGATTGTATTACCCATTTGTACAATACTTTCGACACGCATATCTTTATCAATAACTCAACAGTGGTGTATATTTAATTTTACCAGTTACGTACTAAAAACTTAACTTTAAAAAAAAATTTAATTTTTCTTTTTAATTTATATTAAAAAATTAAAAAAACGAAGTTAAAACTGATATATAAATATATATATATATATGTATATATATATATTTAGATTGTCAGATAGAAGGTTATATTTTGAACCAAAAGTAAAAATCAGGTTTGCAATTTATTGTTTCAAATTATTATGCAATTTTTTTAAATCTCTAAATATCTCGAAAGCATATTTGCCGATTTGCATAACAAATGCTTGCAAGGGCACGTTTACGTAACATTATGCTAGGAATTATTTCAAACCATTTCTGGACGTTTTAACGTAATTCGTATTAAATACTTAATAGCAGTAGTATAAATGCACTAATTACTTAAAATAGTTCATATTATGACTTTGTTGCTAGAATGTCTCTGAAAATACATTATATATTATTTTAATGCTTTTACTTTGTGCTATGTTCATTAAACTTCATCATATTTGCTATCCTCTCTAATATTCCGCTGTTATAACACAGTGATCACTCTTAAGAGCACTCATCTCTGCATACGTGCAAGCATACATCATTGCTGCCACTTAGCCACTCTGAAGCACTAGCGTATTCCTCGAATCCTTATTTTCTAAATATTACAGCCACATTACCGTGAGACGTCATTTATTTCGTGCGTTCTTGTGGACGTTGATATCTCCGAGTTGTTAAGAACTGTCTCTGAACGCCATGTTTTCCGTTTTGAAAAATTTCGTACATAACAGAACTGCTAATTTATTGCTTAATAATGTTACTTAACTGTCGTCCATCAACTTTATTAAATGATGTTTAGCAATGTAAATATTCCGTTTTTTTATGAGCTCATTTGCGTAAAACAGTGGAGTTGAGAATGTAAAATTATAGGAAAATTATTTTTACAGTAATTTTGTCGTATATTTAAGTCCTTGGGAGAATTAATTTTAATTAGCATCATAGTAAAACATCATAGAATTAATTTTAATTCTCATCATAGTAAAACATTAGAATTAATTTTAATTAACATCATAGTAAAATATTAGAATTAATTTTAATTAACATTATAGAATTAATTGTAATTAATATCATAGTAAAACATCATAGAATTAATTTTAATTATTTTCATACTAAAATATCATAGAATTAATTTTAATTATTTTCATACTAAAATATCATAGAATTAATTTTAATTATTTTCATACTAAAATATCATAGAATTAATTTTAATTAGCATCATAGTAAAACATTAGAATTAATTTTAATTAATATCATAGTAAAACATTGGAATTAATTGTAATTAATATCATAGTAAAACATCATAGAATTAATTTTAATTATTTTCATACTAAAATATCATAGAATTAATTTTAATTATTTTCATACTAAAATATCATAGAATTAATTTTAATTAGCATCATAGTAAAACATTAGAATTAATTTTAATTAATATCATAGTAAAACATTGGAATTAATTGTAATTAATATCATAGTAAAACATCATAGAATTAATTTTAATTATTTTCATACTAAAATATCATAGAATTAATTTTAATTATTTTCATACTAAAATATCATAGAATTAATTTTAATTAGCATCATAGTAAAACATTAGAATTAATTTTAATTAACATCATAGTAAAACATTGGAATTAATTGTAATTAATATCATAGTAAAACATCATAGAATTAATTTTAATTATTATCATACTAAAACATCATAGAATTAATTTTAATTATTTTCATACTAAAACATCATAGAATTAATTTTAATCAACATCATAGTATAGCAACACAGTTCTAACTTGATTTTATCTTTTGCATAAATAATGTAGAGGGTGTCGTAATGTAAAGTGTCGTATAACCGGACGGAAGGTGATTTCTTATGTAGACCGAGACCAATCGGATCACAGAGCGAATCGGATTAAAATAACTGTTTTACTCACATAACTGTTCAGTTGAGCTAAATTAAGTAATATTTTTTGAACATATCGAATTCCGTTTTATTTATATGTCAAAGAGTTAATAAAAATATAACTGCAATGTAGCGAAAATAAAGACAAACGCGATAATCTCGTTTTTAACCCTGCTATGGGGTTCTTGGGTCATTCTTGATTAAAAATAAATTTTTATCAAAATTAGGAATTTTTGTAGTGAATTCTGAGGATTAATAAAAATACACGTGTAATATAAATGTGTAACATAGCAAAAATAACAACAAATGCAAATATCTGATTTTTAATCCTGCTACGGTCATCAAGAATAACCCAACCGAGTTTTTCTTTCGTTAAAAAAATTTCCTAACATTGTAAAAAATATAAAAAAACTATTAAAAACAAATTTTTACCAAAATGAGGAATTTTTTTTATTGAATTCAATAGATTAATAAAAATACACGTGTAACGTGAATAAGCAAAACATTTCAAAAATAACAACAAACGCGAATATCTCGTTTTTAACCGTGCTAC
This sequence comes from Ctenoplectra terminalis, assembly GCA_019453375.1. Classification (NCBI taxonomy): domain Eukaryota; kingdom Metazoa; phylum Arthropoda; class Insecta; order Hymenoptera; family Apidae; genus Ctenoplectra; species Ctenoplectra terminalis. Next base: position 2,516 of record SMSQ01018875.1, on the reverse strand, counting down.
TCTCCTTGAGTCATTCTTGACCCAATAAAAGTTTTTCTTTCGTTAAAAAAATTTCCTAACTTTGTAAACAAAATAAAAAAGCTATTAAAAACAAATTTTTACCAAAATGAGGAATTTTATTTACTCTAATGAGAGCTCGTTTAGGTCGAAAAGAATTTGGAGTCCGTACCAGGGTTAACAAAGCACGTATAAAGAGATGTACCACGAACTAAAACGTGCGAGGTCTTATTAAACGTTGTTCGCCGGTTTTTTGCCACGGTCTACCGTGAGCAGAATGTTTGATTTACTTCCGACTTAGATAACACCGGCTCGAGACACGACCATACTTTCGCGATTAATAAGGCAGATAGTAGAAAGTGAAGTAATTCAGCTGTTGTGGAAACGTGTTGTGAATGGAAGTCGTCGTGTTGCGTTTGAGAAGCATTCACTCGTGCAATCCGACTTTCGTGACTTTTACCGTGAAAAAAATGGCCGAGATGGAGGGGTACGGTACACATTCTCCTGGTACGGTTTCCGTGAGCTTAAACACGACACGTTTTATCGATCGTTAGCTGTCAAATTATCGGTTTCGCTCGGTTTTTCTGTTTTAACAAATAATGTGTGGTTTTAATTTGTTGATCGATAAATTGACGATACCTAGCTGTGCCGGCCGCTTAGAAAGTGTGTGTCGTGCGTATAATCGCATCGACGTTTACGTTCCACTGATTGGAAAATTTACGACTCTGCGGAAAGGCTAATGTGGTAAAACGATTCGTAAAAGGAGAACGAATTCCTCGATGGAACGCTGCATTATTGTCGTGAAAAAACCGTTTGGATAATTCTTTTTTTTCTCTTTTTAACACGTTTGTGTATTAAGCCGCGGAGAAGAAATTCCAATCACGGTCCGTGACTCTCTTTTTTTTAATTTTTGCAAACTGCACTGCAGATTTCTACTGGGATAGTAATAAAGTCTAGTAGAAAGGTATATTTTAGTTTTTCAATGAGTCACACATGTGTGATGTTGGGCTCTCGATGAAAATTGGCGCGTCGCACCAATTTTAAATTATGATAGAATTATTTTTATAATAAAAAAAAATAAATACCAAATATTGAAAAATAATTTGAACTGGTCATATTTAAATTATTACATATTTATAATTATAGAAATTCTTAAATACTTATTGCAGTAACATATTTTTGTTATTTACAGTCTTAAATAGTAATAGAATTTTTTTCATGCAAGAAAGAATTAATCTGTTGCTATGAAAAAAACTATTAGAGTAGGAGATATTTTAACTTCAGTTAGAACCGCTGCGGTAACTCATAAAACATTTATTTGGGTGAAAACTTCTACAGATAAAATCTACACGGTTTGAAAGGAACTACTTAGTGAATTACTCGATTTGTTCCAATTACTTCTATTTTTTTTTTTTTTTTTTTTCTTCATAAGTCATCTTCAATCTTTTAAATGAAACTCAAATTACGCCACTTTGAATAATTGAAGTTAAAATATCTCCTAAACTAATATTTCTTTTTGTTAGAGGTAGAGGATCGAAGCGAACACTTTTTACAATAAATAAATTATGTAAAGATTGAACGAGATTGCGAGAACGTGTTGACAGAGGCAAACTGAACTTAACTACATTTGATAAACATTTGTTGAATGCCTGGTAACAACAAAACGGGTGTCAATGTCATTCAACGAAAAGGATATTAATATCTTATATCACTAACACTTCTATATGAACCGATTAATTTCTTTTTATACATAATTATGAGCTGAATCGACTGAAATAACAGAAAATATATAATTCCATTGCAAAAAGCAAATTTGACTTTCGAATGTGCTTTACGCAACCGCTTAAAAAAAAAAAAAATTATCGCCTGAAATTATTTGAAACCTTCCCTTTTGAAACTACTCAACATTTGTTTAAAACGTTTTTAACTAAAATCGTTATCTACGCAATAATTGAAGTGGTTTCAGTTGCGTACCCTGTATATTGGCAATTTCAAAATGCGTTATATGTAAATAAATCATACACTTATGGGTTAAAATTCAACTTGTTAGACTGTTCGTCTTCTTCATTACGAAAATACTCGAGTTGATAACTCTCGCAAGATAGTCATGTGTATAATACGTCAGAACCATGCATTCTCTCGTAATCAGTATGCGTGGAGCAGCTCGTGGAATTATTTGCCAGACGTGACGTTGAAGTATCAAACTAATGACAAGATTTGACGTTGATAGAGCGCGTGGAATAATTAATTTTATAATCATTACAATATATAATTATACCGTGCGGCAATATGCATGCGATATTTGTGTTATTAGTGTCCTAGAGTTCTTGACAGTGACTCACAGACGGTAAAGTGAAAAAGGGAGCAGCTGTATCATATTTTACGAACAAATACAGCGGAGCGTGTAAACTTTTAACCTTTCGGTACGAGCACCGGATATATTCGGCATCCATCCGATGACCTAGTATTATTTATATAATTAATAGAATTGTTCGGTCCTGAACGGCTCCGAATAATTA
>SMSQ01018873.1:10231-23173 GCA_019453375.1 Ctenoplectra terminalis | reverse complement strand
AAAAAAAAAGAATATCGTGGGTAAAATTTCAGCCTTGCATGCTATTTTTTATTTCAGAAACCTATTAAAAAAAAAAATTATTATTTAACCCTTCGCATTTCTAAACTTCTTTTAAGTTTCATGGAACCATTATTTTGGAAGATAAAGAATTTAAGAAGATTTTGAAATTCTGCAAAATGGAGTCGTATCTTTGCTTAAAATATTTTAACAAAATTCATTAATGAATTATAAGGTGTTATTTTTTAAAATTGATATTTTCCTAAACGAAAAGTTCTGTTAAATAAAAATTATGAAATTATGAACTCGTTTCGTTCCACATTTTATTAAACTTCATCTATGGTAGCCATTACACTTAAAAAAAACCGTTAATTACGCAATTTCGTACCGGTCATGTCGGTCCGGCGCTAACGACGCCATGTTTCTTCCAGAAATGCGCCGATAGCACAATTTAATTGGCTCGCCCGAGGTATCGGTAGACAGGTCTCTGTTCGCGTATGCTTGATATAATTAAACGGAATCTGGTTGACGTTCGTTTCTTCAAAAGGCCAATGAAAGTATATTGCGCAATTATCCAACGTATGGGAAGTTTTATTTGCGGTTGAAAGAATGTTGCCCCGATGGTTTTTTGATTAGAGACACTTTTTAGAACCGACAGCAATCGTGATTGCTGAATTTATGACTGTTCCATTTTGAGACGATTAAATAGAAATATTTAGTTGTGGAAGTTTAAACGAACGTTTAATTTATTTCTAGATAAAAATTACTGAAATTTTATAAATTCTGAACTTAATCGTATATCCGATTACACTAATTTATCTTCGAAACGAAATTATTCTAAGAAATTAAATGAATCAAAACGATGAAATCAAAACGAAATTATTCTAAGAAATTAAATGCTGTCTTATATTTTATGCAGATGTTATTTAAGGAACGTAAAGGATTGAGGTACGTATCGTAAAGCCCTCCTACAACACGGCATCTTATAACACGATTCATAAATTGCAGGAACCCTACAACACGGCATCCTATAACACGATAAGAAAATTGCAAAAACCTTTGTACAACACTGTACTTCTATAGCCGCGGCGAGGCTTGCCGTCTTAAAGATAGTTTTCAGGAAAGTATTTCTTTTTATCTCCGTGGCCTGAAAACAAAAGTGTCTCACGTTTGTACATACATTTATATTTTTAATAAAAATTAAGTTATTTATGTAGAATTAAAAAAATATTTTCTTTTAATAAATTTTCGGAACGCAACCTATTTGTACTGCTCTGGGGGGGGGGGGGGTCATGCAACACGGTTTCAATCTACCCGTGTTATAAGATGATTACCTATATTTGAAAGAAGAATTTGAGCTCCAAAGGAGCTCTAAGGGCTAAACTATAAGATGAAAAGGGGAGTAAGTCGGTCGGACGATCGAATTTTCTCCTAGGCTCGGACTCGAACCCGGGTTCTTTCGGTTAACAGACGACTGATCTAATCATTGAGCTATCTAGAGTCAATCGGTAACTCTTCCTCTGATAGTCGTTATACACGAAAGATAATAGAATCGCTGTCTAGAATACGTAATCCAAAAAAACGCGATCACACAGTCGATTACAGGTGCAACAACACGATGCACCAGCTTCAGAGGAAGGTGGGGTAGCGCAGGCGTGAAAGTCTTCGGTTTCACTTGTCTACCGAGAGATCTACCTGTCGGTAGTAGGAGAAGAAAACAGCGAACCTCGGTGTTCGAAGTTGCTCGAACGAATCCAGAAGCAAAATCGTGCTCGCGTAGCGCACAATGCGCCTCCTCGATCGGCCGGAAACGGATAAGCTCGCTCTCGTCGCGAACACGCCGGCTTCGGATCACGAAGTGTGATTTTTTACAGTGATCTCTGTGTGTAGAACATTTTTTAAATTTATACTCGTAATTAATATTTGTACGCTTCGAATTTTTGTTTTTAAATTGTATCGTCACCATAAAGTGATGAAATATTTTTTTTTTTTTGAGGAAACGGAATGATTGATTGCGTTTTTCTCATAAAATTTCTTTCGTTCGATTTTTGTATTTAATTTCGAATTTTTAGAACTTGTGGCATTTTTTTTTCTGTGCAATTTTTTTAATTTTCTTTTCTATAATTTTCTATTTCTCCTAGAATTTTTTTTTTTTATTTTTTATTTCTCATAGAATATTTTTTTTTATTTTTTATTTCCCGTAGAATATTTTCTTTTATTTTCTATTTTCCGTAGAATATTTTCTATAATTTTCTATTTCTCGTAGAATATTTTCTTTTATTTTCTATTTTCCGTAGAATATTTTTTTATTTTTTATTTCCCGTAGAATTTTTTTATAATTGTCTTTTTCTCTATCAAAAATAATTCTAATTTAATATTTTAAAAATACAATAACCCAAGTTACCAAAAATCCAACCATCTATCGCCAAACTCGATACCAAAAAAAAGAAGAGGTTTCCACTTTAAATAATACCATCGAAAGTTAATTAAAATTCGCACAAAAAATTCTATTCGTGAAAAGAGACTTAAAGGAAGAAACGAGAAAATGAAAATGCCAACAGAATCGTCGATATATTGGGACTCGGTCGGTTCCCAGCGCTCCACTTCCGTTGGTAGCTCTGGGGACGCTTGCAGCTCCGGAAGTGCCAGCAGACACTATGTGGACCCGTGGGACCTCGAGAACTATGCATATCTTCGTCGACATAGTGTCGCTGGCCTGACGCAACAGGCGTCGCGACACCATCGACGACCAGCCAATCGACTGTCCCAAGAGGCACGTGCTCATTCTGAATATTGGTGAGTGGTTATGATTAAATATTCAAGGCTAACCAGATGTTTCAATAAATTGAACTAATTATTCAGATCTACAAATTTCTTTTTCTTTTTTATCTTAATTGGAGATTTAATTAGGTTATTTTGTAATTATGGTATATTTTTGTTTATAAGAAATTGGGGAAATAAATCATAAAGAATTTTGTAGAATTATGACATGTTTTCTTAACTCTTTACACTGACAAACTTTTTTTTAAGTTTCGCAGGAATATTATGAGAATTTAAAGTGTTGTTTTAGAGAGAAAAAGAAAAATTATTTGTTCGATTAACTTGCTTTACTTTAAAATAAAAAAAATTTTAATTCAGTAAGATATAAAATTTAAGCTTGGAAAGAAATTATTTATCTGGTCTGTTTACTTTGCTTTAAAATAAAAAAGAATTCTATTAACCAGGGTACAAAATTTAACTTAAAAATTTAACTTTGCTTTAAAATAAAAAAGCAAAAATTCTATTAACCAGGGTACAAAATTTAACTTTGCTTTAAAATAAAAAAGGAAGAATTCTATTAACCAAGATACAAAATTTTGTTAAAACTTAACCTCAGAAGAAAATTAAACATGTCGCCACAGTGGCGCTAGTGGAGTGCAAAGGGTTAAATTTGGTGTTTAGGGTAATATCGGAGGAAATTAAGTTTGGAATCATTTATGGTAACTTTGTCGATCACTGTGATAGGTTTAGGTTACGTGAGGTACAGTCCGGTCCATAAGCCATCAAACAATTAACGAATTTAAAATAAAGAAAAGTTTATCTCGTAGTAATAAAATAAGCTTACCATAGAAATTTAAATTATATTATTTCTTTAAAGATTTTACCGAAAGGCTGCTTCCACAAACAGTTTGCTCAAAATATAAATCTCTGGTAACTTATGGAGGGGAATGTACATGGTGTTTATGGCCAACAGCGCACGGAGAGTGCCTAAATGAACCATCATTTAGGCACTGACCGTGCCCAACGCAGTTTAACTTCGGTAATCAAACGAGAACCGGTGCTTTCTGCGTGGTGGAGCCGTTGGCCAATCGAATAGCAGGGATTTTCCCTAAGGGCTAGTGTATTTTTATACTAGAGAAAAAATTTAATACTTTTTTAATTGTACATTGAGTTTTAGCCCAACAAATAAAATTTATTGTATGAAATTAAAATAACCAGATAAACGAAAATCAACTAAAATAAAATTATCAATTACTGTTTAAAAAATTGAAGAGAAAATGAAATAAAAATTGTAAATTTGTAACAATTATGGGAATCGTCGAATTCTCTTGGTTTCGATAAAAATTGCCACAGACAATGACTTCATAAATCACTCTCGAATTTTCAAGCACGAAACAGCTGATAATCGATCTCTTGAAGGGGTTGCATAAAGAAACTTGCATTGTTTACGGGTGTAGTGTGTGTATATATTTTTCCTTTTTTCGTTCACAGTCTGTTTAACCCAATATATTTTTCATGCCTTGTAATCTGCTCGAGAAAGATCGTATCAGTGGGTGCAAAGTAGGGCGCTGTGTTCTTGAGCGTTGCTCTCGCGTGGTAATATTTATTAAACCTCGCGCACCTTCACTCGAGCCACCTTCACTGCGCCAAGGAAATGCAGTTTTCCAAACGAGCCTTTTGCTTTTCATAGTCCCGCGAAAAATTTTTCGTTCTTGATACTTGACAAAAAAAAAAAATAAATAAACAACAGTGCAAGACCAAGATCAGACATAACCTAAAATAAAAGGGATCTATTTTACTAAAAATCCAACACATAATTGGGTAATCAATCAACAAATTATAAAACAATATTTAAAGAATGTTTAATACTTAAAATATTGTTAATAACATGTGTTATTTATAAATTATCAATAAGGTATACAGTTGTAATAGTTGCAATATTGGTATAAATTTTTATGAACTCAATAGAAGTGTTAAAAAAATCCTCATTTTTTAAGACAAACAAAAAAAATATTAATTAATATCAATTTGATTTTATAATCGTTCTATACTCAAAATTCACCAGATATTTATAGTAATAATTATAGTAGTTGCGATACTTGTTTAAGTGTTTTATACACACAATAGGAGGGATGAAAAAAAAATTGTCCGCTTTTCAAAAAATGAAAAAAAATAAAAAGAAACTAGAAGACATGCGTGTAACAGGTTGCGCAACGAGGTTCCAGCCAGCACGAGACAAAATTACACGGCAATTTAATTGCCGGAAAGAGACGCTTCCTTTAATCGTAATAGGCATCCATCAGCGATCCAACCCGGTGCATTGAACCCCGTAACGCTGTTTAAATCGATCATTCGAATCGGGTCTGGTGAAAGGCGAAATCCCTCGAGTCGTTTCGCGGCGCCGGTAATTTAGGGGAAAAAAAAAAGCTCGAGGGAACTACAGATAAAGATTACTGGAGGCAAGAGCTGTGACTTGTCTTTAAATGGATATTTCTGAGATCGTTCTGTCGGTTTAAGGCTAAATTGAGTCCCAACCAGTTGACAGATATCGTATTTTTTAATTTCCAATTAAATCCATAGGGAATTTTATTCTTTGTGTGATTTTTTAAAATTTTTGTATTGTCACCGTAGCTATTTTTTAATTTAATTTGAACGTTTGTATGATTATGGAATTTTTGATGGGTTGAGAGGTTAATTATTCATGGTTCGGGGAAAATGAAACGTCCTAAACATGAAAGATAACCTCAAAATTTTGGTTCTAGTGATTTAGTGAATTGTATGTAATAAAATAGTAACTTTTATAGAGAGAAAAATAATAAAAATGATATTGGGAATGCTTATCACTGTTTAATAATAAATTTAAAATTACCCTCGTCCCTTGAAACCTTCACATTAATTAAATTCGTAGAATGCTCGTTTAGACTTAATAGACTTTCTCTCAAATATTTATCACTATCATTGGAAGTAATTAGTGGCTCTTGCGAGTCTTCGTAAATGAAAGTGGCGTAAATCAAGAAAGTTTGAAGAGTGTCTTCTTCTTCTCTTATTTTAATTGTTCGTTTTTTATGATGAAACGAAACTGACAATTATTCTTACTCTCGAAACATCATATACCACTTCTGACAGCACAAACGAAAAAGAAAATCTTAAAGAATCATTTGAACAATTCATTCTCTGACCACCAATTTATTATTTAAACTATTAAAAATTATAAAAAAAAAATAGTAGAATTATTAATCATTGTATATTAAAAAATTCTGATTTAGTTATTCAATAGCCAAACTGATCCATCCTATTTTTAATTAATTAACCCTTAAAATAATTTTATCATTCACTATTATCGAGGAATTTTTACTATTCATTAGTCAGTTATTCGTTTCAGAAAATAGGAAATAAAATAGAAAAAAATCTCTGCATCAGATATCTAATTATTAAAAAATAATAAAAAATTACTAAACAAATTTTAACTTCTTTCGGTCATAAAATATTAAAAGTTCGCAATTAATGCATAATTTTTCTCAGAGGTTAAGTTCAGTGCTTAATTTTTCACAAAAATAAAAAATACCAAAGCACTCGATCGGTGCTTACTCGTTCGCGAAACCTAACCTTATCGTTAACCTTAACTCTTTGTGGCACGCTGGGATTAAAAGTGTCCCACCTTTTTGATGCACCGTAATGCACGCTGGGACATTTTTAGTTCCACCTCGATTTAGGAAAAAGGATGTGCTTTAACCCTTTCGCGGCGGAGCGCTCAGAAATGAACTGCGCTCGAAGCAGCCGGCGCGATGGTATGTAGAAGATCAAACGCCGTCCATTTGTCCATGATCAGGGTAGAATTTATGGATAATTATATTCGATTATATAAAAAACCTCTGGACAAGAAGCGTGTACTGCTAGCGCGTCGAGAACAATCGACTGAATGGACATTATTGGGCAGTTGTTGATAACAATGAACGGCGCCAAAAGGCGCTGTCCGCTCGAAGCGAGCATGTATAGCTGAGCGCCAAAAGGCGCTGTTCGCCGCGAAAGGGTTAATAAATACCATTCATGTACCCATGTGACACGATAGGACTAACAAATTCAATTAAATTATTATTATTTTTTTTTTATGTTTTTACATTATGTGATTTAGTAAAAATATACCAATTTTGTTTCGTTTAAAACGCAATAAAATTTGTATGCAACGTGGGTCTGTTTTATTATCTGAAATCCTGTGCCGCAAAGAGTTAATGGAGTCGATCAGTTTAGCTTTCATACGGTTCAACCGAGTGTGCATGTAACAGAAGAAGCTGACAAACATTTCAGGTACTCGTCGTCGGTGAGAGCTCCTGGCTACGACGCGCCTGCTTTCATGGAAGAATTGTATTGTGGACCAGCCAGGCCGGGGAACAATAGTTGCTACTATCATCAGCCAATCTACGAGGACGAGGTACCGGATTACGTCGCCCCGTTTCCGGTCTACGCGCCTCTCTCTGGTAAGATTAATTGCTTTTTCCCTAGCGGTCCTCGCCGACTATCGAATCGAGGCCTCTACAGTGAATTAGACACGGGAACAATTGTTTTCAGGAGGAAAGCTAATTTACTTTGTTGGATGGTATTTTTTTTTTTTTTATACATAAACTTTAGGTAGATAATATGATTTTGCGAATAAGCTCTTTAGTAACTAATGTATTTTAACGAATAGTTCCTTAATAGACATTTCACTAGGTTAGATTTATAATAGTAATTTTCATAGCAAAGAAGTTAATTACTAGATATTTCACTAGGTTAGTTAGATTTATGGTAAATAGTAATTTTCATGATAAAGAAGTCAATTTCATGAGTTCATAATGATTCACTGTGCTGGATAACCTTTAAGCAGACAGTTCACTCAGCTAGTTACTTTTCTGGTAAATAATTTTGGTAGTCCTACAACAGGGAATTCGTTTAATAAATAATTCAACCTGGATAGTTTCTGATGGATAGTTCATTCTGATAACTAGTCTTGCATCAGATAATTCCCTAGTGATTATTTATCTGATGTTAGCTTATTGTTGAACAGTGAAGATCTAGCCATACAATTGTATAATTAAAAAACTGATGAATCTCGATGATAGGCCCAAAGTTAAGTCACCTTTGATGATCTGTAATCCTCAAACATTTAGATTCCTTTTGTTTTCTACGAGGAAGTGTTTTATTCTGCGTCTAGTGAATTTATGTAATATTTTAATATTCCCAACAATGAGAACCTTAAATATCAGTCCTAACCTAGAATCACTCGGCAAGTTTCGTACCCAGGTACGCTCTACTTTGATCTGGACCTTGAAAACGGAAGTTCTAGGCCTGTAACCAGGTCTGTAATTATTTCGACCAGACATGCGTGATCAGAAAACCGTGATACCGATTTTCTCTCGCTTTCACCCGGCCGATATTCAGCTCATCACGTTTTCCTGGGGAAATGATTTTCCTGGTTCGTTTTTATCGTAGTGAAAATGTTCGTAAGGATGTCTCACAGGAAGGAACACATTTAATCGCGCATCTTTATACAGTTTACATATTCATTAAATTTCTCCGAATGTTTTTTTTTTTCACTTCAAAATTAAACTTCGAAACCATGAAACAAATAAAATGATCCTTTCCTGCAGATTTCTCCTGACCCAATTTACAACTTTGCCCAAGAGATATCGAGAAACGATTATGATATCAGATTTCTACAGTTGAACCAGAAGTTATCGACAGTTTCACCTAATTTCTCAATCTTCTAAATCAGGTTTCCATAACCTAACATTTCACGTTACCCTAGTACCCATAATTAAAATTCATACTATAATAACAACGCTTATTTAGGAAATAAAATAGAAACAAAAATATTTTTAATTAAATAAAATAGGAATAAAAATATTTTTAATTAAATAAAATAGGAATAAAAATATTTTTAATTAAACAAAATGGAAATCAAAATATTTTTAATGAAATAAAATAGGAATAAAAATATTTTTAATTAAATAAAATACAAATAAAAATATTTTTAATTAAATAAAATACAAATAAAAATATTTTTAATGAAATAAAATAGGAATAATAATATTTCTAATTAAATAAAATACGAATAAAAATATTTTTAATTAAATAAAATATAAATAAAAATATTTTTAATTAAGTAAAATATAATATTCCACTTAATCCAAATATACTACCATAAATCCCTCTTTTTAGTGCCTGCAACCAGAATTCCCATCAAACTTAAATTAACCTCCAACATAACCACACTTTATGGTAGATTAACGCTATAAGTTCTACAAATTCGGTCGATTTAACTTTTATTAAAAATTACAACTCAATTAGTATTTATACTTAAAAACTCGTATTCTCCATTAAATCATAAAATTTGCAATTTTCCTCCAAGTAACCATAAACACTCATGTATGAAATTAATTATTCTGCGTAACCCGAACACGATACACCGAATCTCTTCCTTGAAGCTGTTAAAAAACAAGGAACACACGCAACTCAGCGTACACATGACTATAAATGAACCTAAGGATGGCGTGATTGAAAACCGCAAGTCGCGGTTGGGCGAGTTTTCTCCACGTCGATTTCAACCTGTTAATTGATATTCATGCACGCAGCAACTTGATTACGCGTCGCGATTCCAAGAGGTTATGCAATTGGTGCGTTGCATCGGCGCTGCACGTGCCGATGCGTTTGGCCAATGGCCACGCTTCCGTTTTGGGCCCGGTTCAGGGATTCCCTTAATGGTCGGGTTATAGGCGACTGGAACTTGCCGAAGCATGAAATATGCTGTTCTCTCGAGTTCCATAATAGAACTCAAAGAAAGAAGAAACGAGAATTCTACACTTTCTCATGTCCCTAGCAAGAGTTTCGGATTAAAAAAACATTGGATAACTGCATCGACAAATGCCAAAGTTAATTAATAGGGGTCGTTACGACGACACGTGTAATTTTTTTCAGAGGTTAAAAGTTTTAAGTTAAATCTTAAAATCTTCCTTTTTATTTTAAAACAAAGAAAATTCATCGAGTTAATAAAATATCGTATAAAATTTATTTTTGCTTCTCCCTTGCTATAACAACACTTTTTAATTTTCTAAAATTAAAATTCTTTAATTTTTTTTAGTATAGTTAATTATTAGTATAGCTTTATTAGTAATAGATAATTAATAGTATAATTAATTTTTTTTAGCAATTCTTTAATATTAAAAATCTTTCATTTACCAAAACAAATAATTAATTAATAGTATAGTTAATTATTTTTAGTAATTCTTTAATATTAAAAACCTTTCATTTACCAAAACTAATAGTTAATTAATAGTATAATTAATCATTTTTAGTAATTCTTTAATATTAAAAATCTTCAATTGCCAAAACAGCATTTTCTAATTAAATTCGAAATTTAATTAATTAAATTAGAATTTCGCATTAGTCCTGTCAAACTTAAAAAAAATTAAAAGTGCAAAGACTCGTATGGTAATCGATTGTTAATAATTCGCCTGGAGTAGCGCAGGAAATTCGACACAGCAATTATTTTTTATTTTCCCGAGGTCACGAGAACGATAGAGATAACTAGAATGATTGAATCGATTTATCGAAAGTTTATCGCGGCTCGTCACGTGTCACAATAACTCGACCACGATTTCTATCGCGTCCTAGAAAGTCCCCATCTCCACGACTAATCGTCACACGCGGCGCTAGTGTCGCGAGCGCGTCCTCGCGCGACTTCGACACGCAATTATTATTATTTTCAGCTGCTTTCGAACGCCTCTGCTTTCACCTGCGAGTGAATAGATTCTAGATTTAATGACACTGCGACAGGTTCATTCAACACTATTTCAATTACAAGATGGAGACCTTTGAATACGACTGTCGCGCATGAAAAGAAAATTGGTTAAAAATGTTCGCGATGGGAATAGAGTGAAAATGATCGAAAAATGTATTATGTTTTATTCTTCGTGCTGCTTGTATGCGTTATCCTGATCTTTTTTCTTCTTTTCTTCTTTGTTTGAGTGTTATGAATTTTTATTGAAGAAGAAAAGTAAGTCACTTTGTTTCTTCTAACCTCGAAAAATTAATTTCTGAAGAAGTCAGGTATATTTATATATTTTTTTTTTTTGTATTATATTCCAGAAAAATATTTTTTGTAAATAAAGTACTCATAGATTTTTAACCCAGCTTCTGTCTTCAAGGTTTATTTGTCCTAACCGTGTTATCATTTTTTTTTAACGTTTCCTAATTTTGTTAAAATTAAAACGGAAAAATTATGCCCGTTAAATAATAATTTATCCATTATTTATTTCAATGTTAGAAAACTTTTTAAAGAAAGTAAAGCACGATAAAAAAAAAATTCCCAAGGATCTTAGTTAATAAAAAATATAATTTTGCAGAATCTCAATCATATTTTAATATTTTTAATATTCTTGCACTTTCTGAATGATTCTAAAACACGCAAATTAATATTAACAGTCATATACCACTGAAAAAAAAAATCAGAAAAAAGTCTTCTTTCACGAATCTGATTTATGGACTTAAAAAATTTCAGAAAAAAAATTACCAGCTTTCTAAGCTGCATCAGAAAGCGACCAAACGAAATTCCACGTGTCATCGCAACGATTTCAACGTCCTCGTTCCGAATTCCGCGACCCTGCGAGCCTGTCGATGCGAAAAAAAGCAGGCGAAGGCGTCGGTGGGCGTCGATCCGCCCGTTTAACTCGCAACAGATTAAAGCCAAGCCTATTAAACTCGAAGACCTCCACGTAACCGGTCGTTAATCACTCGGATTACTCTATCGAACTTAGCAAATTGAAGGAACGGGACTAGAGTTGGGTAAAAAAAATATTTTTACTTTTTAACACGAATTGACGACCGAACCTGATTTTTGTAAACCTTGCTACGGAATAATAATTAGAATAAATTCTTGCTTAAATGAGTGCTTTTAAGAATTGAATATCAAATTATAATAATATTGAATAATATTAAATTATAATAGTATTAAATAAAATTAAATTTTATATTAAATTATAATAGCATTAAATAATATTAAATTTTATATTAAATTATAATAGTATTAAATAATATTAAATTTTATATTAAATTATAATAGCATTAAATGATATTAAATTATATAATATTAAATACTTTTAAGAAGCATTCTAAAAATAGATCATAATTTAAAGTTTGAGTTAGTAAAATGATTTTCAAAAATAATCTTTTATACGTCATCGTTCACTGTTTTTACCTTTTCAAAATATAAAATATAAAATACAAGAAATTTAATCACCCGTCCTTAATGCGTTAACTATAGGTGTCGTCAACGAACGATTTAATAAAATTATGCTGCAATATGGATATTGTCCATAAGTAATGTCAAAGTATTTTTTTTTTTTAATTTACCATTTTTTAGGGGGAATTTAAAATTGCATTATTCCTACCTAAAAAAAATACTATCTATTAATTTTTATAATTCTAATAATATTATACTATTATTCCAAATAATACTGTATTAATTAATATATATTATTATTATAATAATGAGCATTAATTTCATATTATTTTCAACATGAAATCAGTGTATTAGCAACGCAGATATTTTTTTCTCTAATTAGAATAAAGAAGCAAGCATCGATCCTTATTTTTTATAATCAATAAACAACGTAATTGCCTTTATATAATTTTTCTCCTGTTTATTTTTTATAAATTAATTTTCGGTGCTGTTTCAGATGTGAGACACGGCGAATTCATGGAAGACAATAGGCGACTCAGGCACAGGTGCAAATCGACCTATGTGAGAGATCTGCATAGGTATTGTTTTAAATAATTCTTTTTTCTTGCCTTTTTTTTTCAATTCAATTCCAATTAATTTTTTTTAAGGTCCATCGGCGTCGATGCGGCGGTCCCGCAGATGGATTCCATAGAACTAGGTATGAAATTGAAGATACTATAATTCTTGCCAATTCGAGAATTTAATACAAATATACAGAGTGTTTCAAAATATTCATCTTCATTACTTTCTGTTCTAAATAATTTTTTGTAATTTAAAAATTTGACACAGATGCAACAGAGTGTTCCAAAATATTAATTTTCATTATTTTGTGTCCTCAGTTCACTCATAAATTTAGGACCACATTTTTTGAAACACCTTGTAAACATATTAACCCTTTCCACTTTGAATAAGACTCTTGATATTTAATTTAA
>SMSQ01018872.1:325450-359664 GCA_019453375.1 Ctenoplectra terminalis | reverse complement strand
ATATCACGCGAGGTAAAATTAAATGCATTTAAAAACAACTCTTCGTCTGTAAAAAACCGGCATTGAAAAATTAACCCTCTCAGACATTATCGTAAATCCGCCATGCACTCCTCTATAAAAATCGTAAATATTTTTCAAACGCAGTCTTCCACACGATGAATCTGAGCTTCCCATTCGCTCGGAAGCTTTCACTGGAAATTGGTGGCCTGTAACACGGGAATGCTATCGTCATCCCTTAAATTACCCCTTCTAGGATATATTACCAGGGCACGTGTTTCCAGGGCTGCTTCTAGCGTTCGGAACGTATCGATTGATTCGTTATGTTTGCAGTCATCGCACCATTAATAATTGTCAAATCAACACACCCCTACCCCACTTATGTACGGATAATTTAAACAGAAATTCAACGTAGCTCGCGGGCTTTTTCGTTCCTAATAAAAAATTCTCAAACCACACGATTTCTGTCTACGACAACCAGAAAATTTCATCAGGGCACGAACAAATCGCTTTGCGTCTGTCAACACTGAAATCACGGTGGCCAAAAAGGAGGGATGCTCGTGAACGACGCTGAGCGTCGGCGTCGCACGTGCCGGACGACACCGCGACACGTGCTACTTGCACGTGACCGGGAAACATAGCTCGCACACCATCTGGAAAATGTAACCAAGAAGCAGCTTGGCCGCGTTGTTCGCCCTGATGGTGGATACATCGAGGAGTCTATCTTTTCGATGGACGACGAAGAGGGGTGAGACTTTATTGGAAAAGTATCGTTTGTCAGATCGCCGGTGGCTATAATCTCTAGTGTTACAGATTGTTTGGCGAAGCTTCGTATCTAACAGCACACAATTCCGTTAAAAAAGCGTTCTTCAACTTATCGATCAAATACTTGACTTTGCTAAAATATTTCCCACGTAGCTACCACCTCGTTCTCGAATATAGCGTACACCACGACCATCGAGTATCCTAACAAACGTTAAAGCCACGAGCAATCGAGAATATTATTTTACAACGCCTATCGCCCTATCAAAAAACAATTTCGTTGAACCAAAAAATGCAATCATCACGTTATCGATCGAACGGATGATTTTACCAAAATATTTCGCAAGAAATTACCACCGTATCCCCCAATCCATCGCATAGCACGCTCATCCTGTATCGAAGCAAGTGTTCAAGCTACGAGCAATCAAAAATATTGTTTTATAATACGTATCGCGCGCCATTATCGTGGACAGCCAGCAACCAGTGTCCTATTATATCGTTCGACGAATCTTTATAGCGTACCCGAAGGTTTCGTGGCACAGGAACTTTTACTGCGTTCTAATCGGTGATTCCCCGGCGTCGCCTGATTGCTGTTTCGTGTTCTGAGATTACAGCTGGAAAATTTGCGCTTTACGACGGGTCGACGAATCGTTGGTTCGGCCCCGCGGTCCTTCAACGGCAACCTTGGCGTCCTTAATGGTCCCGGCCACGCCAGACGCTCCTCTAAAGATAGACACGTTATAAGAGCTCGCGTATCCAGCTGATGCATCGCCGCTTGATTACACGCGGTTACAACCTGGAACCGTACGCCTTTAACGACTCACTTATCGCCACGTTCTGGGAGGTCACGGGATCCGAGCAGACTGACGCCACACTTCCACCGATCCACCGTTTTTCTCGCATGATTTCTTTCGCAAACGCTCGCACCGTCCGGCAAATTGCGCCAGTTTCCCGCTGGTCGTTGAACAGCCCGTAATTTGCTTCGATACCGGTGATGATTTTTCGAAACGATCGGTTACAGGTTTTGTCTCGTCTCCTTTGCCAACCCTTCATTCAACGATGTTGAACTAAGTGTTAATAATCACCGGAAGTGGTTCTTTAGATTCATTATACGTTGTTTGCGTTTAGGTAGTTATTCAGGTTGTTCGATGTTTGCTCGGTGTACGGAGCTGGCAATGTTTGTTGTAAATTAAACAAATTGGAATATATCCAAGGGTTACGGCTACAATATTGTCATTGGCATCTTCATCGACGATTGTCAATAACGAACATTGTTAAACGAGCTGGTTATCTTCGAAAATTGTCCATTTGTATTTAACGTTTGTCTGCGTTGACATTATACAGGATTATTCCCAATAAGTCAATTACCGAATATTCAAAATTCATTACCTCGTTCAACACGTAATACGCATACCTTTGTTAAATTTCGCGCGGTAATTAATTACATCCGATCCATTATCTGCTTTCCTCGTCATAAAATACCCATCGTTACGTCGAAACGTTGACACATTGGATATCTTGGATATCTCCGATTGCGAAATTGATCTCGACGAAGAAGCAAACGGAAGTAAAAGGTAAAAAAAGAGAAGCCTGTTGGCTGTTCCCAACGTGTTATTGGTGGGTGTTTAATAACGTATTCCGGTTCTGACACGAGGCTACAGAGGTGGATGCGTGCACAAACGACACGTTAGATTGGACGGTGCATACGTCCTTGTTGGACAAGCACGCACACGTGTAACGATCGTATGTAGAGTGGCGTGTCAACAATTAGGAGAATCAGCGTTGGAGAACGTCCGGTGCTGATAACGTCTCTCAGGCTTGGTCGCAAGGAGGGCTTCGGTTTTCAGATCGCAGCCTATTGGAGGTGGATCCGGAGGAGCCGTGTGTGGGAGTTTCGTGTCCGATCATTAGGGAGATCCTATCGGGATTGTAAGTCACTCAGTCACTCGCTCAATCCTCCGCTCGATTACTCGGAAAGAGCCAGCCTATTGGACGACCGTATACGAAGCCGTTCAAGTTCTTCTACGTTCTCCAGGCGACCGTAGAAGAGAGATCGTTCGGTGTAAGAACGGATGACCAAGGAAGAGCGCGCTAAGTGCTTTCGAGCTTCGCTTTCCAATTAAGAGGATCGTTCCGGCCGGTGCTCGTCGAATATTTCAAGAAGTCCAATTGTCCTGCACCGTTCGTCGCATTGTTTCTTGGAATTTTTTTACGCCGTAAATCCTGGCAGGTTTGATCGAAAAACTTACGGCGGTAGAAACGGCGATTGGAAAGATGTACCATCGTGGGTAAAGTTTCGTACGTAAGAAGCAAACTTGCGAGTTAACAAATTTTTAAGAGTGAAACAGAGATTCTGGAACCGGGTTATCTTAATTATTAGTAATACTCGAATAAACTAACTTGAAAGTTTAGATACCAGTCCGATGTTACCGAGAATACCTGTCCAAAATGTCAGACCAGTTTAACTTTTCTTTAAAGTTGCCTTACCTGACGTAGCTTCTCTCGATAAATAAATCTGCCTGTTATACGATCACGAACATTCAACGAGACTTATCGAGGAAAAGGTTTCTAGGTCGTTCGAGTGGGCTACCGGTGTAGCTCTATTCTTACTTGAACTCCTTGGCAATTAAGTCGTCGAAGATCAATGGAAACTTTTCAGTTCTCTCTCGGACTCTTCCCTTTTTCACTTCGTAGCTTTTCCATTGTATTCTTTTTCAATACACTTTTTCCTTTTAAAAAGAAGCACTATGCCGATAGCAGACGGTGGGCAGAATATCAGGAAAAAAAAATTGCAATTCTCCACGGAGAAATTCCGCCCAGATGGGGGGCTTTCTTGCTCGAGTTCCGAGCTTTCGTTCGAAACAACTTCGCTGGCCTCGTTTCCGCGTTTTAAGCTGCACGAACCGACGTATCGTTGGATCGCGCAATTTCACTTAAACGACGCAAGTTACATCAACGCGATTTCCTTGGAAATTATCGGCGAGACCCGCGGGCGATACTCGAGAAAATTGGCCGGGATATCGTTGATCGTTCGACGCTCGCGAAACTATGGCACATAACATGGTTTTGGCAACGTTCTTCACGCATTACACGTACCTTGCTTCGCTAAATAGTGTACGTGAACTTTATTGAACGCCAAAGCAAGCTACATTGTCGTTAGATCGTGAAGATAAGCATTTATCAAACGAACGAACCTAGACGTTACGGTTAGGAAATTACTTTGCTGTCGCACTGCTTCAGGAACTTGCATAGAAATACCGTTTGTCGATTTCTGAACGGTACAGCGAAATTGTTTTAACAAATTCTCTGTCTCGCGCTAAATTAGACACACTTAGAGCTTTAGAAATAAGAATCAAAAAAAGAAAAAGAAATACACGCCATCGATCAGCTACACAACACGATTATAAAGCTTGGTTCTCATTTTAGAAACACCCTGTATGTAGATTCTCCGATACCTTGTAACTTTATTAAACGAATTACAAGAAACAAGTGACTCTTTCGCGATTATGATAGTAATGAATACAAGCAAACATCTCGAAATAGAGAAAGAAAAAAGCAAGATAAGCGCGGCATAACGTGCAATTTGAATCGTTCCAACGGAATGCCGTTATCATTCTTTCAACGTTTACAAGACGGTGGTTATTTATTAGCGAGTTGGCGTGCAACGACACGCGAGATGTAATTACGCAAATTGACAGGTTGCACACGCCGCATTAATGCGCCGGTGCTCCCTGTCTTAAATTTCAATCTCCCGGTTCGACTATACACGATACAGCGAAACTTAACGCTGCCATAAATTTCCAGCTTTTCGTTATTTTTCTGGATCGACCAGTCGTTTTCACCGTTCGCCGAAAAAGTGAAAACGTACCAACGTTTCGCGCCACGGTGCTTAGTAATTATGTTTGACATGCGTGGTGATAGCGGTAATGCTTAAATTTGTGTGCTCGTTTTTGATCCATAACGACGCGTACTATCATTACAAGCTGTTAAAACGAGGCACAAATGCCTTGTATTCGTGTAATAATTTTTAATATTTCATGTTGCCTGTCGGAGTGTTTTCAAAGTTTCACCAATTTAAATACCGTTCTTGGTTTTGGGGGAAGGGAATTTAGTAATACATATTTATTACCCTGATTTATTCCTGTCTTAAATTTGGTATTTATTCGGCTATAATTTGGAGAGCTCCAAATAATAACAGCAATTTGCAATTTAAATTTCATCCGCAATCTTATTTAATTGCTTCATGGTTTTAAGTTAACCAGTACAAAAACACGATGTTGTAATCTATTATGGTAACATTACGCGTACGCTGAAATCACAGCAGATTGAGTTCGCAAATTAAGTATTCTAAGTTCAGGGTTAACGAGCTAATAAACACTTAAAAACCAAAAAACCGTAGGTTTTGCCACGTTTAATGCACCTTGATATCCTTTTAAATTGCTTTCCATATAATTAACACGACCAATTTACTTGAATAATTCTGGAATTATTAAAATACCTACACAGTTATCTTTCTTTTGCTCCAAATCGACTTAAAAGAACCAGAGTCAGAGCAATTAGGTCGTAGCGCCACGTTCTTCTTACCACGGCAAGTAATATCTCGCTTATTATTCGTCCCCACGCCATTTATCCGCGACGACGGAACACTTTCTCGCGGCATCGGTGCCTATCGAACGCCCAATAATTAGCCGAATAAACGATCGGGCTGAAATATATACGACCGTTCGTGGACGTCGGGGCACCGATTGGCGCCCAATAAAGCGCGGAAGATGTTATTTTGTTGCGAACAGCTTTGTGAACGAGGCTTAAGAAGGTACACGGGTNACTTGAATAATTCTGGAATTATTAAAATACCTACACAGTTATCTTTCTTTTGCTCCAAATCGACTTAAAAGAACCAGAGTCAGAGCAATTAGGTCGTAGCGCCACGTTCTTCTTACCACGGCAAGTAATATCTCGCTTATTATTCGTCCCCACGCCATTTATCCGCGACGACGGAACACTTTCTCGCGGCATCGGTGCCTATCGAACGCCCAATAATTAGCCGAATAAACGATCGGGCTGAAATATATACGATCGTTCGTGGACGTCGGGGCACCGATTGGCGCCCAATAAAGCGCGGAAGATGTTATTTTGTTGCGAACAGCTTTGTGAACGAGGCTTAAGAAGGTACACGGGTGAGATATAGCTCCCTGAAAGCGCTCGCCGTTATTAACCTCCGGTAAGAGCACACGGCGGGGTATCGTGATTGCCGATCGTCAGTGCGCCTATGGGGGCTTTTCGAGTGAATCATCGCGATCCGCTGTCTACAAAAATTACGATCACACGATCGTGTCCTTCCTTTTTTCCCGACCATTCACTGCTCGGTTCGTTCCTCGGTTCGCTCGCAAGAGCGTGCTTGCGCGCAACTCCCTTTCGAGCAAACTCGAAAAACACTCATCCGAACCGTCCCTCCGCCAATTTCCTCCTTCAACGTGGTCTCGCTTCTCCCGACTATCTGGGAGCCAATTTAGCCCCCTGCCCGAGTCGAGATCGAGCATGTGTAATGAGCAAATGCACGAAGCCTTGCATAGAGGAAGCATAGAGGAAGGTCTTAGACGATGGAATGTTCCCTTGGAAAATTGACCGTTTCGCAAACTTCAGGCTACAGGCAGAGCCGCTCGTGTCTGTCGATTCCTTTGAAACCGAGTCCTCGTCGACGGAGGAACAGGTAGCTGCTGTCCGTTCCTCTTCGCGTTGATTCATTCAGGATCGTTCGATTTGTTTACAAGGTCGAGAGAAAATTCATAGGGATCGAGCATTTTTAATTCTTATCGATCTCGTGCTAGATTCTCGAATATGCATAATGAGCGAACGTTCGAAGAGAGACAGAAAGGAATCTATCTTGTCGGGAAAGTTATTAAGGCGCACGGGGGCCATTCGCGAAATGAACTTCTTTTTTAAAGGCAGCAGCACCGACAAACGACTATATTGCATCGGACTTTAAAATGTGTTATTTAACAGGGCCGATACACACAAAGTATTCCCAGCGAGCATCATCTGCATGACTAAAAATCACCTCTGGCGCTTCGTTACGAGCCTCCTTTGCGCTCTTTCAACGGGCACACAACTGACTGCGGACAATCTCAGCTTCCGCGCCACTTCCACGCTTTCTCGCTTCGTTAAATTACTCCCCGCTTTTTTTGGGGAGCGCCGACAGCTTCGAATCATCCAGGACGAGCGTTGTTGGGTGGTGCGCGAGCTCGACACCCATCCTGCTCTGATTAAATTATCGATGAATTATTTATCCAGGCTCGAAGTGAGAGAGGAAGAGAAACCGTGGATGTATCGTGAAACGGATATTGCGAACACCGCGAGCACACAGAACCGATCCACCCGGATGTATCCGTTCCCCTCTCCCCCTCCACGTCCCCAACCCGTTCCTCATTCTCTGCCTCCATACTTCAACCCTCTTCCTCTCTTGTCGCCCTGCTCGCGGAATTATTAAAACTCGAACCAGCCACTACGACACCGATATATACGTATATTTCGCGGGGTCGGCAGGGGAAGGGTAGACAGGGTGCACGGGTACACATACCGGGTGGCCGGCGGGCAGAAAACAATAAAGCCAGGCTATCATCCGGGACGGCACTTCCACCACTTCAACTTCCTCCTTTCTCTCTGTTCCCCCTTCGCTCTTTCTCTCTTCTGTTCTCTCGAAGCTTCCACTTTGGTCTACGAACGGCCGGTGCTCGCTCTCCATTCAATTTAGATCCCACTTATGCTCTCCCGACCAGCGTCCGTACGTCCGTCCGTACCTACGGCGTACGCCATATTTATTCTATTTATTGTAAGCCGATCCCATCCCCAAGCTTGAGTTAATATTTTCGTACGAGATCGGGCTCGAACTACCCCCTGTACCTCTTGTCCCTGCCTACCACCCCTCTGCCGCCCCATCGTCGCTGTTTTTCGTTCGTGATCATCGTTTCCGCAACAGAGCGTCGCCACCCAACCCCCGTCACCCATCCCTTGACCATACCTCGACCAACCGGCGCTGTTGATATCATGACCGAGTGAGGAGGGATGGTCCGCGACCAGACGGCGGACATGTAATTTCGAAGTTCGAGGAGGAGGACTGTGAAAAATTGCTACTGGGAATTAGTTATGAAGCGGGCTGCCATCGTTTGTGGGATCTCATTGGACTTGGAGCTCTTTCGAGTACCGGTCTTACTTTGCTCGTTGAAAAATTATTTCTCATGACTTTTCTTTTTTAGCGTTCGAACAGGAGGGGACGAGATATTGCTTTTGGAACTTTATAGAGTATATTTGCAAGTTTTTATATGTATTTTCTTTTCTTTTTTTTTTTTTTTTTTCGACAAACATGGGATGCAAGGTATATTCTTGGAAACCAATCTTTGCAATATAATTAAAAGTTAAACTTATAGCTCTATTGAAGCCAAAGCTAACGCAACCCCACGCGCTATGATGATTCTTGATTTCAATTCAAACTCGACGAGATTGCTTTCCGCAGAGTTCCTCTCGCTCTCTATCCGGTCAGAACTTCCGTGGCGAACCGTGCCACCTCGATAGAGATGTGGTCGAAGATAGCGAACCCTCGATACCCTTGTCCGCCAATTAGGTAAATTCAATATAATTAACTATATTCTAGCTGGCTGGTAATCTAAAGAGGGATCGATCTGATTCGCTCGAGACTCGTGGGTCGGCCATCTCGATTTGCTCTCTTCACCGAAGAACCGGTTACAAGTTTATTTATACCATGCTGGTATTTATTATCACTTTTAATTCGCGACAAGAACAATCGAAAACTCTATACTACTAAATTTAGATTCGTATAATTTATATAATTACCCCTATATTTCAAAGTATCAATACCAATCCAGTATCAATTTAATCTACACCCATTTCGAAATTTCTTTTTTCTCTCAACACCTTGCGCTTCTTTTCTTCACCTTACGCACCTCTGATTCTCTCCAGGTTCCCTAAATAGGTATTCGACCCGATCAAGATTCGTATCGAGCGGCTCTTTAAGATAATGATTCGCGCGAACGATGCGTTAAGCCGCACCATGTTCACCTACGAACCACATCGCCGGTGGTAACAAGATATAATAATCACTGTCATCAGCACCGACTCGCATAACCCTTCTTCTTCTTCTTCTTCTTCTTTGAGTTACGAACCGTGCGAAGCAACATCGGCCGGATTTGATCGAACGAAAAACTCGCTCCTCGTTTGACGGACTCGGAGGGACTATCGTTCGAGTTTTATCGCTCGATTATCTGCGAAATTGTGAGTGAGACATTCGGAATGTTCGTCGCGAGCCATGCTTTTACCGGTGGATATATTAATTGCGTTTACTGATAGAACGAGCGTTGATTAACGGGGAAAACGTTTGCACGTGGTCGTTTCATTTCTCGTTCCGAGCCGCGATTTATCAAATAAATATTACCTAACCGGCGTTGAAATCGTTGACCACGTTAAACGTCGACCTCGACGTTTCTGCTTTGTTGCCTGTGATGGAATGAAATTGTTTTTTGGGGGGAGGGGTAGGAAATATGACAGAGCCATATTGATATTTTGTTAAGCTGTTCAGAGTATTCATGCTTTGAAGAGATACATTTAATTCCTGTTAATTGTTCGCTCTCTTTGACACCGATATAATAAGTAGAATAAGACACATCCTGTGCTAATTAAACGAGATAGCATGTTTTACCGCCCAATGCTAATGAAAAGCAATATTTTATACGAAATCTGTTATCAAGTGTTTTTACCCAGATACCTAACGCTTGAGTGGTGATAAATAATTATTTTTCGAGAATTAATCGCCGTGTCGACACCGGCTATCAAAATAATGAAGATATCGCAACTTCTGCGCAACAGCTGTACAATTTACAGCGAAACAGAACTAGAAACGTATTTTATGAGCGTTTTCACTTACTTCGGTCTCCTGTTACGATGGCTCCCCGAGATTAACATTTTATCGTTGGGACCGATCACGATCGTTTTCCGCGGCGCAACACGTACGATCGGTTCGCGTGGAACAGTCGAAATCCTCGTAATCAGCGTTTCCTCGAAAATCCTTCCATTTTTCGAGGCCAGTCCGTCGCTATCTTTAACGCGGATCCAATACGGATCGGAGCCGAGCTGGCATTATTAAACCGGTACGTGCAGAAATCCTCCCTCAAATTATAAAGACGCGAGCTTCGTCGAATTGAATCGAGAAATTCTACGTAAGAAGCGTGTACGTATTCGCGGGGAATCCTTTTATGGGAACGATCTTCTTGGTTCTAAGCACGCGATCCCTATCTGGACAGATTTAAACGTTTCGTGTTCTTTCCTTGGCGAGACACTTTTGGTGAAGTGTCTTCTTTCTTGCGCGTAGAAACTTCTTATATTGGATTACTTTGCAAACGAATGGAATCACTTCTCGTGCGAGTTCAAGAAAGTAGACAAAAGGTTTGAGAGAAAAAAGTTCGTACGAGAGAAGCAATTATTTGGTCTATCAACGATTCGCGTAACTACTTTCAAATATGAATTTCACAAATACTTCCTTGAAAATAATTGCAAAGAAAACTTTGTTTCCGCAAAAACCACATCTTTTATTTCCTACTTCAAGAAAATAAAAAAAAATTCGTACAGAAGGACCAATTGCTTGACATTTAACAAGTGTTTCCCAAAAGATAATTACAATCAAAGAGAACCCTCTCGCAGCTACTAGTTTCTCTCATTCCGCTGTTCCTCGGATTAAGTTGAATCGTAAATAGCCGCACGAAAGGTCCCGGTACAAATTGCTAATCCAGCGCGAATCAGGGCCGAGGTCGCTTTATCGTTGCTTTATTGCTGAAGCGTCGTGCACGCGCGGACAAGATCGACCGATTTACGGGGGCAAGTTGGGGGACTTGCAGCGTTACTTAACTAACCGACTCGAAGCCTCTCGTTCGAGTGCATCGTGCACAGGTTACCTGATTTAACTGCGCCCGATTCGATAACGAACCGAGTAACGAACGTGGCCAAGTCCAAGGAGGATTTTGTTAAATCGGATCATTTGTCACATACCTGGTCACTTGTATCGCATCGACTGACGTACATAGGTGCGGATGGGACATCGGATCGAGATCGAGATCGATTCGACGGTGATTGGAATTTCATGGTATGTTTTGATCGGAACCATTCGTGTCGCGATCGCGGTCCGAGGCTCGGAATCGATAAGACCGAATTTCGTCGACGAATTAAAATTGATCGATGTTGTCCGGGTGTAACGATAGCCGAGACACGAGGCTCTCTGTGAGAAATCGAAAGATCGGTGTCGACGTGTAAGTTAAGTGGGAAACATTCCATCGTTTGGTTACTACGAGCTACCGTTGGACACGTTTAGATGGATTAGGACTCACGACCATTGATACATTTACTGAAAACAATATTCATGTATCGCTCTGAATGTTTACGATAAAATCGGTTATTTTCCTAAACGATTTTCCAAAGATTTGGATCAAGTATTGGACCAATCTCGAACGTTGCTTAAAATAGGTCAGCTAAGTCTCGAATCCAGCTTACGCCACCAAACGTGACGTCCCAGGGAATCGAATTAACGGGCACAGAGGATTCCACGTGCAGGATTCCGAGAGATCACGGATCGATCTAATCGAGGAATGATTTCGGCTATCGGTAGAAACCGCGCGGAAAGCTTTTCCAGCCGTATTGTCAATGCAGCGAGCGTAGGTGGGTGCCTGATAAAGCCAAACCGCTGGCAGGATAGGGAAGCCGGGGAACGATGCTCGGGTCACTTCTCCAGTCACGTCTCGAGGATCTGTAATTGAGGAGGATAGGAATCGGCGTCGTCGGTAAAGCGGTAACGACTGCGAGCGATTCGACTCGAAGTCCTGCCCGTCGTCGATTCCAGCCGGAGTCGTCCACCCTTTCGTTCGTGGGAAACGTGCTCAACGGGTGGAGATCCACATCTTTTTATCTGTCACGCGGCACGCTTCGAGCCACGGTCAGATCGTGGATCGTTGAGATCGTAGAACCATCGATGATCGTTGTCTAGTAAGATATCATGCCGATCGATCGTTAAAAACACAATGCTCGATAACTCGAGCTCGTTTCGTGTTATACATGTACGTGGCTCCGACTTCACGATCGCAACTATCGTCTGTGTTTCAACGTTTCGTGTAAATCAACCAGGGAAACATGACAAGTTTAGGCAAACGTCCAGCAAAATTCAATACGTGGACGTTATCTGATTGCTCGATAGAAAAAGAAAAGTTCCTTGAGGTCTGTGTCCGATCCGAGAGGTTCGTCCGCTATCCGATTCGCCGTAGAGACAGCATCTTGTGGCGAGCTTGAAGGAAAGGTCAACGGTTGCGTCTTCCTCTTGCCGCGCTACCAACGTTACCGTAGCTGTTTCAGCTCCGTGCTCCTCGTGGTACTGTCCTCTGTTCGTCTGTCTAACTGGTACGTCCGTTTGTCTAGCGGATTGTCGCTGCGTCGTGTTCGAGTTACCGGTACAGACGGACCGTTGTGTCCCTGGCGAGCCGCTTGTAACGTGCAATCTTTGCCCGAGCCGCGGCTGAATGCCGGTTTGTAACACGGAAGTGCATACACGCGACTCGACGGGAACGCGAGACAACGGATCGGCTGTCCAGGAACGATGACGCCGTGTCGCGGGTTAACGACTCCGTGGAAAGCATTTTCCATCAGCGAGGTGGGAAGGTCATCGTACGAATGTTGAGAACGTCGCGTTTCCATCGTTTCTCCTCGCGTTCGGATAGCGTGTACCTTGTCTTCTGGGTCAGTCGGTCGTGTTCGTGCGACGTACCGATAGCGTTCGCTTAATAGCAGTCACTCGATTAATAGAATAAGCCGAGACTGAAGATTAAAAGGCAATTATGTTAATAAGAGAAGATTGAACGGTGGTTGCAACGATTAATAACCCGCAGTCAGTCACGTGAACCGTAGACCTCGTACAGCATAATGGTGCTCGATGTAATTTAATAAATATTCCCATGACGAACGGCTCGAGTAGCAGGAATAAACAAGCAGCGTAAGTCGGAACCGTGAACGAAAAGCTTCGAGACTTTGCTATCGGGTCCGGTGGAAATTGTTCTCTTCTTTTTGATCCCTCGATCGAGAGCAGTGTAACGTACAGTGTGTGAGATGGGAGAAAGGAGCCGGCTAATCGATTCATTGAACGAGCAAACGCATATTGTCACTTTTCAGGCCGATGAACGATTCTCGAGTGGGGCACTTGAAAAATTCTATTACACCGCATGAATCACTGACAGGTATTGAACGAAACTGTATTGTATGGCAGGACGTGCGCCTACCAGACCACCGTGGAAACCGATCGGCGAACAAACGATGATATCGTGTGTACACAACCGGCTTGGTGGCTGGCCGGCCGGCCGGTTGCACGCTACACGAACGTCCAATATATTTCTAGCGGTTGTTACGAATGATTGGCAATTATCGATGCTGTCGCCGGGCTACCAATAACACCGGCCAGAAAATCGTCAGGTTCACAGCGAACGCGTTCGCGAGCACCCACACAAGTGCATCAACAACTTGTGTGCGATCGTTCATACGTCGATCCTCGGCTGACTATTCATTATTGACCGTGTACCAGTTACACGGTCTAGCACTCCGAACCGCGCAGGCCAGACGCTGCGTTAACATTACTTAACCAGGACATGTTTACAGCCCTATAAAAACAGTTCTTGTTTCAGTTGTTTCGTTATATCTGTCGGTACGAAACAATCTTTCCGATTAGCTCGGTGCGTTCGACAGCTACGAGCTCTTGTCCGGCTGTTCGAGCACTTCTCGCGAGGAGCTTCGCGTCTGAAGCGTGTCTGCTCAACTATAAGATCTTATCTTCGAATGAGATCTGTTATTGATTCGATGTGTCGGAGGAAACTCGTTTCTGCGGAGTAATGGGCTATACAGTGTTGCCCTGATACCGATATCCAGAGTTCATAATGTCCACGCTGCGAATTCTTTAGGCGTGTACCACGTAAGACTGCTAGTCGTGGAAGAAATATAGACGAGGAAGGAATTGGTAATCAGATACTCGGGTACAATTAAATCCTTCGAACGTCGATTTAAACTACTCCACATTTTTCTTCCATTTGTGCGATACGATCACACTCCAAGCACCAATTTTCTCTACTTCCGTGTCTCGAATGCTTTGCTTCGGCTACTTAAGCAGAATGCAGACTCAAGTAGGACTTGAAGGTAACACAGACACGAAGAATCGGACCACCGTTGCAAAGGAGAGGCAGCAAAAAGTCGTTGATCGAGGCGAGATCGCCGCGCCATGAGCATCCTCCTTTCGAACAACATCACGAACAAACTCGACGTTGGATAGAAGGAGGAGAAGAAGAAGAAGTTCGGTAAGGTGGGTCTATGGGATGTCGGGTTGTGCTTAGCTCGTGTCAGGAATGTAATTCACACGCCGCTGGCATTCCGTTCCATTCCATTCCGCCCGCGGCTCCTCTTTTGTAGCCAGGTACCGGCGTCACGAGGTGCCGCGGCGTTCTTTTTCACCTGGCCACCTCTCGATCCCTCGTCGACTCGCTGCCTCGAGAGTGCACGTTCAGGATCGCGAAATCGTGGATCGTGTTCTCGCTGGTTTTGGTTAAATACCGCTCCAAGACCCCTCCGTGTCTTTTGTTTCGACGCGACTTCCACCCTTTTGAGGAGTTTGGCTCCATTACGGAACGGACAAGAAATCGGGGAGACGGTGGTCGATTCGAGCGGGCAACTTGACGTTTATTCGCTGCGATTAGTCGAACAGAACCGACCGTCTTTTGGGACCCCGTGGTTTTGCTCGAATTAATCGCGATGAAAACGGCAGACGTGCGCTGAATGGCAAGTGTTACAGTTGTGTGTTACGTGTAGCTGTAGTACACGACTGCTGCGATTATTGAATAGCCTATACCGAAAGAAAATAATTCCACTAAAATTCAACATCTTCCCATTCTGATTAAAGATCTCGATGACACCCTCGGACCTTCGAATCATCGATTAACTTTTGCTGCCAGTGACCTAACCCGGTTAATCTTGCATTATCCTCGCAGTAGCAATATTCGTACGATACCAATTTTTGTGATTTATTAATTCCTCTTTTTAGATGATTTTATTCGAGAAAAATGTTAGCGAAAACATAATCTAAAGGACACCTTCCTGCAGTTTTGACGTTTCCACCGTGAACACAAAAGTAGCAGGTACGAAAGCAAAGGGACAAATCACATTTAAAGCATGCAACACGACTAACACACAAGGCCTAACAACCTACAAATTTCAACAAATCCTTATCCTGGCGCTACTTTGCGCACCCGGTACCTAGTACCTCTGCCTCTGACCGTGCAAGGAACTGCATCGAGAGGCGGCAAATCGTGGTGAACGTTAGGAACTGCATCGCATTACAGAAGGACTGCCGTCGACACGGCGGCGTCACGTGCTGGAGGAGCAGCGTCGAGCTGCATTCCTGACGGTTCTTCTTTCGCGGCGAGGCAGTCCTCCGCGAGGGTGTGCACGAGCGAGACGTAGTTGTCGGTGGGAACGGTACGGGAGCGTATTTATTACGACGTTAGCCCAGTTTAGCAAATTACTTACATGCCCCCTTAACCATGCTGTAATGCATGCTCTCACCGCATTCTTCTGCTGTGTAATTTCGCCGCGATTGTTGCTCTCCTGTACCTTGGAGCTTTCGTTCGAGGTCCGCGATCAGCTTCCAACTATGCTTCCTGTCGCGAATTGCAGTTAGTTCGCCTCGGGAATGTACACGAGCACGAAGGGACAGTAGAACGGTTGCCTTCGAGTTCACTGACATTGGACGTCGAGCGTTTATTTCGTCAATGGCGAAAGCGAGTTAAAGTTTGAGTGGTTCAATAGGCTCAATTTGGAAGTATGTAGTTATCATCTATAACTTGGGGTACGATATTGCTCGTATTATCGTTTAGATGTAAGATGAGCCAGTTATCAAAACTTGGTGGTAAACGTTAAAATTGATTCAATATTGTCGATTGTGTAATCGTTTCGTGCAGATGGAATGCATTACAAGATGATCGATACTCGTAGGTACCGTAGCTACTTGTAACACAAGTACCGTACTCTAGAGTAACGATACCAATTGAAGCTTGCGAAGATTCGTTTAAAAATCCGAAAAAATGTTTTAAGCGTTCCAATGTTCCGTTTGAAAAGCCAAGCGGCACGAAAGTATTCCACGTCGAGGAACAGGGGAACATACCCCGACCGTCGTCGAAGAATACAGTCCCAGCTGCAATCTCGTCCATGCAGTGCAGCACAAAAAACAATAAACGCTTATTATATTCGCCCAGAAACGAATGTAATTACAAACACTCGGATCCGGTGAAAGCGTCTTAGCCGGGTCGCTTCGTTTACCCGGTGCTCTCGACGCCACTTCCGGCTCGGTCCGCGTCCGCTCCTGCATAACGGCAACGACGACGGCGGACGGCGAAGAATCGCGTGAAAAGAAAATCAAACTAGCTGCTCTGCTCGTCGCCCGTTTCCCGGTTCGTCCTGAAGAAGCTCTCGAGAAGAAATCAACGCCAAGAAACAATGGCGGCAGGTCCGACGGAGGTCTTCTGTAAATAGAGGAAGCACAATACGGCATGTATTTATGCGAATGCTGGCAGTCTGCAGTTGCCGGTGCAGTTTTCCATCTCCCGTTTCGTCGACGTCTCGGCGTTTCTTTCTTTCCCCTTCACCCAACAGAGCTTGGCGAATAAACGGAGAACAGGCGGACGCCTAA
Organism: Ctenoplectra terminalis; assembly: GCA_019453375.1. Lineage (NCBI taxonomy): Eukaryota > Metazoa > Arthropoda > Insecta > Hymenoptera > Apidae > Ctenoplectra > Ctenoplectra terminalis. The sequence goes on along the minus strand of SMSQ01018872.1, from coordinate 343,139 downwards.
GTGGCCGTGAACGCGGTGAATGCATTTCAATCTCATTCCCGCGATTACTCGTCGCAGTTGAAATGATCACCGACCCTGCCCCTTTTCTGCTCCCTTTTCATCGTGTCGCGTACTCGCGACTAACATTCGAGCTCTGTGCGCACTCGAGCCCAGTCTCGAGCCGGACTCGGCCTCTGGTAATGAAGAATAACACATTGTCCATGCCGCATTGCTTCTTACTATTATGATTATCATCGCTATTATCGTTGTTTCCCGGCAATATCACCGCGAGCAAATTCCGAGAGCCGCTCCTTTTCACGACCATTCCACCTTAGACGTCACCCTTTCCGGCCTGTCTACTGGCTTTCTTCGCTCGGAAACAGAAAGCCACCGAGAAATGCTTCCTTTCCCTCGCGGGATCTCATTCTCGTAATGCTATTCAACGACGCGATGAAAAGGGGGATGCGCCGCGACGCCGTCTCGCTGCCGCTCACGAATTCTCGCTCGCATCCGTGTTTACGTTCCCGGGGACAATTAGTTGCTTTTTAGTCGTGGATTTTTGCGGCGTTTCAATATGTACCGCTTCGTAAAAAGGTACCAACAGGTTCGGTTGAATGTTTATTTCATTTTTCATCCTTCTCGATGGTACATACGAGACCGACGTTTCGAGCTTTTAGTTTTTTCTCAGTGATAAGTGCGGCATTTTTTTGAATAACTTGCCCCTTTTTTATTCGTTCCTTTTTCAACGATTCTTCGGTCTTCTAGATCGCGACAGCATCCATTTTCAGGCTTTCCGAGACCATGCACGTGCACGGTGGTTCGAATAGCATGGCAACACAGACAGCACGAGGATGTAAATTCGCGTGGCGGACTTTAAGTGGCGATCGCGGATAAAGATAGTCAAGCGATCAGGCCGCGCGAGTCCACGGCATTCGCCACGAGTCCCGATTTTATCGGCCACGTACCGTGGCCAGATAAGCGTCGAGAATGGGTGTCGATATTCTCGTCGGCAACAAAGTAGGTTCATCCCTTTTTTTACCCTGTTCGATCGCTTCGTCCGACACCCGTGTTTGCGTTTCTGCTCGCTCGACAAACAAATTGTCCAAGTGTTAACTTAAACGATGTGTACTCGGTAAACATTTTAACAGATTGACGAGTTCATTTTTTTCCCGATATCGAGGCAAATTTTGCACACGAATGTATACAAGATGTTTGAAAACGATACTCGAAAGAAAAGGATAAAAATGTGTTTCGGAGTAATTTAAAAATTACATCCTGCGACAAATTATGGCCTATTGATCTGTTCGCAGGAGGTTTATTAATTTCCGCGTGTGCTTCGTGTGTGCAAGGCTTAAGGTAGTCTTACCATGTTCGCTACGTTGCCTAACGAAGCGATCAATACACCTTATCAGCGATCTCCTAATCAGGAGATACGCAGCGCAGGATGAAACCGCTGCGGAATATCGTGTTTGATCAGACGAAACCCCTATTTACTGCTCCTGTCATCAAGGTAAAGTGTTTATTATCGTGCTATTACCATATTACGTTGTGTCGCAGTAAATCCTCGATGAATTATTCAGGCACACGATCATCCTTTAAACTGTTTTCCTAATTGCGCTCCTGGTGATTTCATAAAACAGATCAGAAACACTTCTACGAGTTGCGTAGGGAATTTTTAATACCTACAAAACTAATAAATCGGAGAAGAATAGTTGCTTCGCAAAAAAGAAACTTATTATTGTTATCAATTTTATATTTATATTCGTCCTGAGCTTTGCGTTATTAATTAAAAAACTGATAAATATAAATTCCAAAAATAGAATTCTATAATAAATAACACAGTGTTATCACGAATGAAAATCTTAAAATTGCACCAACTCACGACTGATTTCCAAGAGAATTCAAACGCGTTACGCGGTCCAAAAGTAGATCGACGAGCTTCTTAAGCACATTATCAACGACCACATCTCGGCTTGGCAGAGCGGACGGCGCCCAAGGAAGCGCAGAAAGAGAGAGAGAATTTCTCTCTTGGAGCTTAATACCGGTCAATGCAGGCGAACATAAATTTAACACGCGTACGTGGGTGAAGCCAAGCTAGCTAGCCTGTCCGTACCACGCCTGTTATTGTCCCCCTCCAATATCAAAGAGGAAACTACCTACGCGTTTAGGCTACCTGCTACTTCATCGTGCTTCCATAAAGTTTAAAGCGAATCGGCAACCTTGTGCGGACACCGGTCGAGTTTTCGTCTCGTGGACGTGCATAATGGTCCGCTAATCGCGCGATTGATTAACGATTTGATTATATCGACCTCTGCAATGGGTATGCTTTAAATCGATGTATAAATTTGAATCGCGACTTATTTGTAAAACAATTTTATCCAGCGAACAAGTTTGATTTCCTTCTCTAAGTTTCTTGCGTCTACCCTTTTCCTTTTATTTTCATCGCGTTTGATTGTGAAACGATTACAAAAAAAATTAGAGCACCACAAGCGCGACACGCGCGTTTCAACGAATCGTACGGTTGCGTGGTTCCGTTCATTTCAGTTTTTAGCCGCGGTATTCATAATACCGTCAGGACGGGCCGTGAAAGTTCCCTCGTGGTAATTAAAAACCGGTGAACGATTGAAAGCAATCCCTCCTTTGCTTTATCTCTGTCCCATCCTACTGCTTGCAGATTTTTTTTATAGCCATGAATTTTTCGCAGGAAAGCGTGTTAAACGTTATAAAAAATATGTTATTACGAAGTCCTTGGTTTTACCACCTTTTATCATGGTAATGCACCGCCCCGGCCCTCTGATAATGCATTTTGACCCATTTGTCCGGGGGTCGCAAAAAAGAGTAGGTCCAGTATAATCTTGGCACTTTAAGCGCACGCTACATGCCTATTAACCGATGCGGTAATTCATGGCAGAGCCGCGAGTGTGTGGCACAAAAGAGTCCTCGACCAAAGGGACTATCTGTTACCAGAAGAGGGGGCTGTTGCAACTGCCACCGGTGTCATTAAATATAATTAAAAACTGTCAGTTACGGTTCTAGGAAAAACCGAAAAGAGTAATCACGCGAAATTTACTTAATTAACAGCGCAATTACCCCCGGCGAAATATTGCTGCGCTCGATGCTGTGAACCGCGCAGATAATGAACGCGCGATTACCAGGAGAACACATAATTACCGCCACTAAAAGATTATGGGAACAATGAATCAAAAGACCGTTCCGACCCTTAATGCTTTTCTCGCTCTCGTATCGCGCGAAATTAATAAACGACCCCCGCGAAACTTGCCACCCGTAATTATCGGTGCGACCAAGAACCCTAATGCACATTTTATATTCGCTCATTAAAAAGGATAGCGGGAAAACTTCGAAACAGTGTATTATTATAATTTCCAATTATCACGTCATTCAGAGCCTTGTAGCAATTATCGCATAGTTCAGAACGTTATAGCAATTATCGCATAATTCACAGCATTATAGCAATTATCGCCTTGAAAAGGGTTAGGTTTAATAAGAGCAAACCGTTTCATCGCTGAGCCTTGCCCCTGTAACAGGCATTATCTAAATTCTCCTGTCCTCCGCACCTCTTTTATATCTCTTATGCCAATATCAATTCGTAACGAAGACGCGATAATAATAACTATAAAATAAGGAAAAAACTTTAAATTAAAATGACGGAATCACCAATCGAGACAGTATCGAATGCAGCACGCGCAAGGTATCCGATCAAATCCTCGTACCAGTCACGACTTTGATATCGGAGGTTTATGCTCGACAAGGAATCCGACGCAATTAGACAAGAGTCAAGTGGCTCAGCGGCAATTACTCCGGGCAATGTGGTTACATCGTTGCATCCAGGGAGAAGCGCAAGTGGCACCAGTTTGGAGAGATGAACAGCTCGACCAACGGCTCGACGAACGACTCGACGAACAAGCGTCAAAACAGCCTCATTAAGGTCATTAGCGTTCGACTGGCTGTAAAGGAGCCGGGCGTAAGAGTAACGGGTGCATGCAGTAGCTGTGCACATTGCGGGCACCAGTGGCACCAAAGATGTTCCGGTTCATCGTGAAACTGGCCACGACGCAAAGGTGCGACTGCACGGTACGGTATCCGTCCTGGACCTGGCAGAAGACTGACCAGGATGCTTTTTGCCGCTTCCACTGGTCCCCGTAAAACTTTCGATTTACGCGGTGGAGTGGCTTTTTGCCCACGTTTCGTTGACTACGTGACGATTTTTATCAGTACGAGTCAGGTTTAGCGGAGAAAGGACACGGTAGCTTTCGAGGCGATGGATAAGAAACAATTTTCCACGTTATGGCGTTAAAATGGCATCAAAGGGAAGGCACGCGAACACAAAGCATTTGTCGTTTTATCAGAAGCAACGGGAAACAGTGCGTTGGCCGAGATTTCAGCGAAAAGCGATCGTTTCAGACGACGAATTACTCGTGTTTCGTTAATTAATCATCGACTCGCGGCATTATAATGGTGCGTTTGTTTAATTAAAAGACAAAGCGCAGTCGGTATCAAAGCTTCTTCGCGAAACTCACCGGGTCTCTCTCTCTCTCTCACTCTCTCTCTCGGATTCTACAAAGTGCTCTTTCGTGTTTATGCCTCGAAGCGGAGGTTCTTTTCTACTTTCTTTGTCTTTCCGTCGTTCCTTCTCGATTGTTCGTCTTTCTTTTGGATGGATTGTACAGACACGCGTCTCAAGTAGCACGTGGCCATTTAAATTATCGAAGCGCACAGCATTGAGAAATACGTCGCTGGAAGGGAAACCGAGCACGTTTCCTCCCTCGGCGGACAGGTGCTGGTAACCCGTTTCGGATAATACGCGGGGAAAGCCAAGACGGATTCTCGAAAATCCTGCTCAACTCATTCACCAGCCACCTGAAACGCGGCATAAAGCTTTTTTGCTTACCCTTTTGCTCCGAAGGGGTTGCCGCACGCGCAATAATTTGAATAGGCCTTGCCCCTGTCAAAACAACCCTCGTCCCGACCTAAGAAGTTCCGTCTGTGCCGAGGGGATTTCTGCGGCTCCCCGACCGCCTCTTTTTATCCGGCCGGGTGTACCGATGTAGTAACGTTAAAAACAAACGAATCGCGAACACGCCACGCGAAAGGAAAGTTTGTTTTCAATACGCTAATTTGATATACGTGCTTTTTTAGACGGTGGAATCGGCTGTGAGAGGTGTGTGATAAGGTGCACGGAAACGCGAGTTTTTCGTGCCGAAAGTTGGATGGTTCGCGAATACGCTGCTTTACGATCAGAACTTCCGTCCGTTTCTCTTCGTGCATCGAAAAAGAACTCGAAGAAAAATTGTTTCTACAATCAGCGAACAAGAGAGAACAGTTTTCCCTTTGGTTAATTAAAATTCAATTGAAAAAATCACTTCGGTAAACATAATAATAGCGAAAAAATCGATTCCACATAGAAAAGCTCGAAATTCTATTAACGACGAAACAAAGACAATTGAACAAAGGAATCAGTCAACGACAATAGCTTTCCAATACACAGATCTGTTCGAAAAGAACGAAAGTTGCGGGAGTCCTTGTCGCATGCGAGTAATGAGGTATATTACCGCGTGGTTCCGAACACTTTTAACGCGACATCGACGATCGTCTCGTAAATTCTCAATTCCCGTGGCTCTCCCATTCGGTCTTGCTGCCGTACGCGGCCCTTCTTCTCGACCTTCAACCCATGGCTGGCCCTGGTACCTTCCGTGACGGTGGTAAGTCTCGAAACGGCCGTGGAAATCCGAAACTCTGCTTGTATCGTGGCTGCTGCATCGTGTTGCATCGCGTCGCGTCGCTGCGCCACTCCGGACCGATCGTTACTCACGTCGCGCACGAATAACGCGTGCGAGTCGACTCGTTACGCCGAAATACGCTCGTGGAAAGACGTGACGTATGACGGGGGTCGTGGCGGCCGAACGGTCCATATATTCGTCGGAGACGAGCCGTTAATTGTCCCCCCTCCCCCATAGCCCCAACCCTTTAGCCAGCCTCGACGGCTGCGAATCGAATCGCCGGACGAAGTTCGCCGGTTCTCTGACGCGAAACGCTGGACAGAGCGGCCTGGTTGGAATTCTTCCCACTTTATGATCCACTCGCGATTTATCGCGGGACTCCGAGGCACGGAATCTCGAATCAGCGGCCGTTTCTTCTTTAATTGCGTTCCGCGGTACGTGGCTCGGAGAGTTCGTTGATGGGGAGGTTTGGGGGTTCGCTTTGAATCCATGAGATTCGGTGGAAAAAGGGACACGTTTTGGGTAAGCGAACGGAAGGTGTATTGGTAGCTCGACAGGAAAAGTAAAATGTAAGCAAAAGTGGTAAATAACGTTAGAATATTCGTAGGGGAGGTTTTTACAGGTAAATTTCTTGCGCTCATAAAATATTTTCGTGAAAATCTAATTACACGTGCCCGCGTAAAATATGACATAAAATCTACATAAATTATTAGCGATAACGGAAAGCTTCCCCCAAAATATTGCCACCATTTTTCCATTTCACGAATGAAAGAACGTCGAACCGTGAAGCAATCTTTTTCCCAACGTTCCCCGAATTCGCTTTATTTTATCGCTGCGTAGGGCATAAACTGTTACGCTTATCGGCATCCGTGCCGCGGATAAAGAAATAATTTCGGCGTTAATCGTTCGAGGCACGGCGGCGGCAGTTTTCAAATTGACCGGATAAAGCCGCGTCACGGAACGTGCTAATTCACGCGGACACGTCCGATACGTTAACTCGGCTGGCCGAATGAAACGTTTCCGAGTGGGCCCGAGCCATAATCGTACGTCAAGCGGAACTCGCGTTTCGAGATGCGGGGAGGCCAAATTCCATTTGGCCCGCGATGGATTCGCGGAACTCTCGCCACGCATTTCAGCCAGGCTGTCTGCTGTGTAGTATAGCCGAGTTACGCGGTGTCATGGGAATCGGGGCTGATCGTTTTCCATCGTTTTGCATCGAGAAACACCGCTCGAGGAGGAACGAGACTCGCAGAGAGAGCTGTCTTGCGACTGGAATACAAATGCGTCTACGATCCGTGCGACTCGCCCCCGAAATCCAGACGTATTTGCTACGCACGACCGCATCGCCCATAATAATGCGCCACGAATTTAATCTCTTGGGTCCTATCGTAAATACGGTTCGCCTTGAATCATGGCTCGCACGATCGACCGTTTCGCAACCGGGGGCAAGTTTCAGGTACGAACGGAAAGATATCGAGTGCCGATAGCGGAGAAACGAAATCGAAGGTTCGAATTTGAAAGAACAAAAAAAAAAAAAAAAAAAATACGTAAAGATACACGCTTCTCGAATCATCGTTCAATTATCGGTTACGTAAAATTAGGTTGTTTGTACAAAGATTTAAGCTCCCAGCGATCTTCCTCGGTCTCGAAGAAATAGAGAGCTCAAACCCAGGCAGCTGCCAAACTCGTTAAGATTCGTCTCGTTATCCCAACCACTCCGACTCTACTCGTATACGCGAATTAATGCCTTGATAGTATCGGTGCGGCGGGGTTAACGCGGCATAACAAGTAACCATTCCGACCCTGTTAAAAATAACAAAACGAAATTCAAGTGTCGCGTTACTACCAGTGACACACGTTCACGACTCGTTTCCTAGCAGGCATTCGCGAGGGAGAGGCGAGGAAAGAGAAAAAAGGGAAAGAACCAAGGGAAATAAATAAGGGAAAACTAGCGAGGCAGCACGCGACGCAGGATCGCGGAACGGAGTAACCAGACGGTCGACAAAAACGCGTCAGTCGAGACTAATTGCGAGACGAGCGATGACAGTGTTCGTCGTGGAAAACGGTAAAGACTACCTTGTCGGGACGGTCTGCCTTTCGCTCGACGCGTGTACACAGAGATTTCCCCGGTGGACGGACCCTCGAGCCGTGTAATGGTCGCCTTTTTTCGCACGATTGTCTTCCCCCAGCTCGGTGTCGTTAATCGTCCAAAAAACCGGTGTGAGTTTCGTCTCTTCCACTTCATGGCTACGACGACGTCGTTACGCCCGGGACACGCCAGGACTTCGCACGAAGGACGACGATTACGATACTACACGTGCAAAGGGAAAGGTTTTTTTTTTCACGGTGCAACGCGACGAAATGAAACGGCAAATAAAATTAGACAGGTCGAACGAGCGTGAAGTTGAAAATCGGCGAGCGAAAGTGAATCCAAGATTTTTCCCCGGCAAAAGCTGGACCCGTCATTCAAGTTTAATCATATTCACACGGCGGCCACGTTAACGAGACAGCCGCACGGCTGGTCGGTCGAATTTAATATTTACCCGAGCATCATTTCCGCTCGTTTAATTACAGCGCGCCCTCAACTGGCCCGGTTTCTTCGTTGAACCGCGATCGGTTCTCTCAGGATCCGTGGCGACCGGTATTTACCGAGCCTGATTCGCAACGAAATTAAATCGGTACACCCAATCTACGTCCGCTTTCGTTCCACCGTTTTATCCTTCGGTTTATCCTTCTCCGGCGGCCACAGCGGTGTATCTCCGTGTCTTTCAACGCTCCGGCCTGCCGAGCGGAAAATCGTTCGACGATCGTGCACCTTGTTTTTTCGGCTGCTCGAACTTCGAATTAATCGTTGCCCGAGAGACAGCGGCCGCATTAACGGGTTGCGTTTAGCACGAATCCTATCAAGCTGCAGTTACTTGATCAATCGTCTGGAATTGATTTCGTTTTCCTTGGAATGTGTTGTTAAGCGTTAAGCTTGCGACGTTAAGTATCTCTGTCTCGGATCGTACTCGGTTCCGAATAAAAATTGTAGGATTTAAAAAAAATTGAATATTGTACGGTTTGAACTAAAAAGAATTAAGCGTTCAGTTTGAATTGTAAAACTGCGTCCGTATTTTTGTAATAGAAAATCCGTTTCTATCAATATATTATAACTTCATGAATCCAACATGTGGTTTGATATCAGTATCTCTTTGATAGTTACGAACCTAGCTTATCATATTCACCCTATATTACTTATTCGATTCAATCTTATCAGAGCAACCATTCCCAGTCATGCTAATAAGATTCTTATCCAAACACAGGTAGCTCGATAACGATCGCGTAAACGAGTCGAAACAGAGGGTAAAAATTCGAGTGTCGCGTTCGGGATACGAACGTTTCAAGGTGTACGGACAATTAAGTTTTTTGCGGTGGCTCGTTTTGCTACCAAATTACGGCCCGAGGGCCTGGTGCGATCGGAAAAAATGCTGAAAACGCGGATCGGCTTGCCGTAAATCGTTGTCACCGGACAATGAGTGGAAGCAACGAAGACGAATCGTCCCTTTCTTCCGTGCGGCTCGCGTCCTTCTTTTTTTCTTCTTTTTTCTTTCTCCCCACGTGTTCCAGGCTTGGTGGATTTTCATTAATTTGCTCGTACAAGCTGTCGGATCGGAATCGGCATCCGGCGCCGCGTCTTTTGACGTTCCGCGGCGAGCATTCCTTCACCGTGCCTTTATGCCGTCGTTCTTCGCCGCTTCTTCTATTCCCACATTTGCTACAGACGTCGCGTAAATGGTTGGCGTTGAAGGACGAAAGCTTCTTCTGCTTCAGTTTTTTCTCATTTTTGCCAGTATAATATGGAAGCAATTGTAATAATTCCATTATCAAAATTCTTCTTAAAGTAGTCGTATGGTATCCACATAATATACCTTCAATTTACGTCGGAAAAGGGGATTTAGGCAAACCATGACGACTTAATTTATCAATTTAAAATTCATACACAATGTTCAAGCATCATACGTCTTTTCTAATCCTAAGCAAACATCGAAATAGCATGAACAAATATAAATTGAACGGAGAGCACTCCTTGTCACATTAGTCGCCTGCGTGTCTGACCACGAACGGTCCTATTCCCCTTACTCCGCTCGCGCCAAACCAGTACACCTTAAATCTAATTGCTATTTGTATAAACCCTCTCTGTATGTATATTATATTCTCCGATATCTTTTACTAAATACACTGTTTCAAAAACTATCTTAACCAAGCCGAGCACAAATCACAAACTATTATTCCAAATTTCAGCAAAGTAAAGAAATTGTAAATGTACCTACACGGTGCTTTTCGTATCAGATATATCTTATCCCATTCCATGTAATCTATCCATTACATTTTCACAATTTCTACTACACAAGTGACGATTACCACAAAAAAAGCTTCGCACCCACAGAGTTAACAGCAGTGGTAGTCGTCGCCTTTCCAGTCGACTCGTATCGATTGATAAATCGTCAAGCACCAGCTCGGCTTGTCCAACATCGCGGCTGACATCGAGTGTACAGGTTTAGCGTGAACGGACAGACGAGATGGTAGCTCGCCGCAGTTAGTCGTCGACTCTGCTTTCACAGATTGACCGGGAGCTCGCGCGTACGTGCGTGCATACGTGAGCGGTTAGACGCGCTTAACGCGAAACCGAGCACACTTTCCATTTCTGTAATTTCAAAGAGGTCGACCGGCCAGTCTCCGCTTCTCGCCTCCCATCTTCGTCCTCCCTCGTTCTTCAACATTCGGTCTGTTTTGCTTGTTGCCGCGTGTCTCGAACCGCGGCGTACTGCACTTTCGCGGTGACGCGGCGCGCCTCGACGACCCGTAGAAATAGAGGGAACTCCTTGTCGGCTGTCCCACTCCATATATAGCAGGATTTTGTCTCGAGATCGTACTGCTTCCAGTGAACGCGCTAACTCGTCGGCCGACTGTCTAAAATCTGTGTCACTCGTCGTCGGGATGGTCGAACAAAGGAGAGCCTTCGTTGCTACTGCCCGCGGTCGTGTAGCTGCATCGAAAGAGACATTCCTCTAGGACAGTGCTATTCAAGCCTCGCTTGCGAATGAAACAGTGTCCCCTTATTCTCTCGTGTCGCTTTTTTCTCTTCTCGTTTTATATTTTTTAAGAAAAGGGTAGAAACAGAGGGAAGTCAACGTTGAATGCCAAATATTTGTCACGCGTGCACCTAGCATCAATTATCGAATAAAGTAACGAGTACATAGGAATACTTTGAGAAGCAAGTGGTGCCACTGTGCGGTGCCTGCGTTAAATCTATAGCTCCGATTTCCAACTTTCTACAAGCACGAAATCTTGACGTGAATGCAAATTCGTAGCGAATTCAAAGTTAAGAAATTAATTTCCGTGGAAGTCGAATCGAAGTGATTATTTCCAAGGGTAATAACTGAAAACAGCCGCGATACAGTAATGAAGCTCGCGAACGGGTTCCACAAACACAGGAACCGATGTTAATCTTGCGGGCAAATAAGCGAATTTACTCGTCCGCGGCACGAAATTTTAATTGCGCGGAAGCATCGATTTAATTAAACGGCGAACGAGGGGGAACGAACGCGGCGGGCTCGATTGGCCCGGAAACGCTTATCGCGAGAGGAATGAGCGAACGAGGCAGGAGGAGGAATCCGGAGAAAGAAGTCGTGGAAGAGAGGAACGAAGTAAGATCGATAAACGAAGGCCGCGACGGACGGCTAGCAAGCTTTATCCGAACGTTCCAATTACCGGGTTCAGATCTCGGATCTGCCGGTTTATTTGTACGCTAGTCGTTCTCGTACGTGTACGCACGCAAACGCGCGAGCACGCTCGCGAGGCAGAACGAAGGGACACACGCGAATGCGAGTGCGCGCGCTCCCGCGGAGCTCGCGGACAGATAGCATCGGACGGGAGCCGAGGCATGTAATTGATTCAGGGTAAAACAATGAGCCTCTATGTGGAATCGTAGTGCATATATTGCGTGCGCGTCTTACACGACGGCGCGATGCCAGACCACTAGGAAATTCACGGCTCTGTGAAGCTTGACGCCGCGTCCTCCTCCACCTTCGCGAATGAGCTTTAGCGATCGGTTATCGCGGAGTATATCTGTTGTGTATTCGACGTTTCTGTAAACTCTTGCGATATATACATTTTTTTTTTTTTTATTCAAGAAGGATGTTAAATTGTTTTGCTTCGTGAAAAAATAATCGACAAATTTCTTTTCATTTTTCTGGGAGAAAAAATAATTCGCTTCTATTTACGTTTTATAATAAAACGGGAATAAATTAGAAAATCTCTGTCATTGGAATAATTAAGAGACGCGGAAGACAGACCTGTACCCGACACGCAGTTTCATAAATACTACACGTCACTTTGTTTTCTTTTATTTACTTATTTTTATTTTTTCGTAACAAAGGCAATCAAGAGAGACATAAATCATTCCACTCTTACGCCAGAACTCGTTAAAAGCAAAACATTCAGTATCGTTTTATTAATGTTGTTATAATTCACCGCTGATAAGATATATGTGTAATGGTATACAATTTCTTTTCTTTCTGTCGCAATCGTAGATTACCACTGTCATGTTATTTTTATCGGCTTAAAAATGAAATTGAAATAGTATTAACAAAAATACTACATACACAATTGCAACATAGTTCAAGTTTGTGTCGACTGTTACTGTAATTTTTAACAGACACACATATTTATTTAAAGATACGTAGCGAACATTGAAAGAATAATCAGGCTTCTTGGAACATACGTTTTATCGTTACAACTATATTAATACATAAATCTTCAGAGGTCATTCGATATCCGTTAAATCTTCGAAATATATACCCAAAATCCTCCAGTTGGAGCTGATAGGAAGTAATTTGGTAACATTTTTATCGGCAATTGTGTTTTTGGTGATAATTCCAATTTGTAATTTCTCAGTAAAGTGGCCAAGCAAGCTTTCATCTGCAGCATAGCCATTCTCATTCCCACGCAAATCCTTGGACCTTCGCCGAACGGAAGGAACGTCATCTTTTCTATCGTTTGTTTCCTGTCTTCCGAAAATCGTTCCGGATCAAAAACATCTGGATCGATCCAATATTTTGGATCTCTCTGCAACCCGTGAAGGGGTATAATGACTTCAGTGCCGGGTTTCAAACGACAAGAAAGTCCGTCCGATCCTTGCAGCTCGAACTCTTCGGTGCACAGTTTGCTCATGAAAGCTAGGGCCGGGTAACATCTTTGCGATTCGTTGATCACTTGGTCCATGTACGTCATTTCTTTTAACGCGTCGAACGTTAACACACCTTCGTGTTTCTCGATCGTACGCTTCACTTCGTTCCTCAGTTTTTCTTGAACGTCGGGATGAGTAGCCAATTGATATCCAACGAAACTAAGGGTAATACTTGACGTTTCGTATCCATCCACGTAGAACGTAAATGCGTGAGCCGAGATCACATTTTCATCCAATTTCTCTCCCGTCCTTTCAAGATCGATCATCAGCTGGAGGAAGTCATTTCTAGGCGTCGATTCCTTTCGTCTGATCTCTAAATTGTCTGCGACAACCTTTCTGAAGAACTGGTCCAAGTGCTTCGGCACGAAGCTGAACCTTGTTATCCGATTAATCCCGGAAAAGAAGAGTAAGAACAGTGTCGAAAGTCCCTGCAATACAGATGGGTTAAACATATCTCGAGCGATCTGATCGAATGCAGCGGGATGCACTTTATCCTCGAAACAGAGTCCCTCGATGCCTAGGCCTGCGTTCGCCACGACTTCACCCGTAAATTTTGACAACAGATATTTCAGTTCAACCTCGTACTTGTTGCTCGACTTCAGTCGTCTGTTCAAGAAATCATCGAATTTCTTGCACACTCCAGTGACGGCTACGAAAAGGATCTTTAATCTCAGATTAGAAAACGCATAGGTCAAACGTTTCCTTCCGATCGTCCACAGCTCTCCATAATTAAAAAACGGATTGTTGGCCAACAGATAATCGAGTTCCGGTTGAATTTGAAACCCATTTTTGTGGAAACTCGAGAAGTTACTCTGCATCACCGTTTTTACTAGATTAGGCTCGCGGACGATCAGCACTGGCTGCATCGCTTTGTAAATCCCGACCATACTGTAATCTTTATAATCGTTGTACACTTGACGAACCAGCTCTGCCAAACTCGTTTTCACGGCTACCACGGGTAATAAATGGCCCAACAATGGGTAGTATCCTTTAGCGGTTGGAATCCCATGTCTCTTCCAATGGGTGTACTTTGCGTACAAGTAGAAACACAATAGTATTAGTGCACCAGTGAGAAGTGTCAAAAACGTAGATGCCATTTGATCTTTGCCTCGCAGAGAACAGCACGGGACTGGTGCTGTTAAGCGACTATTCCGCATAACTACTCTAATAACGTCAGATTTATGGTTCAAAGTGCTTGGTATCACGTACATATACGTGTAACACGATGTTGAAAGCCGTATCGCTTCGCTGACACATATACACCGACGTTAAAGACAAAGTCATAGGCGATATTTTCGCTGAAACGATAAACAGTTTTGAAATATAGAACTTAACCTGTACCAAAAATCTCTGTCCGTGATCCGTTCAATGATTTAATGGAACGATTATTGTGTATCATAGATGAGGCTTCAAGTGACATTGAAACGTACGACCCAGGAATTTTCACGGCGTACGTGACTGCATATTCAGCGATTATTTAATCGACCTCCTTATTCGGACGCTACAGCGAAGCGCAACTGTATTTTGCTGTTACACATATGCTTCGTTTAATTCAGTGGCCTTTCACGATAACTTTGATAAGCACTGCGTAGATTCGTAATTTATTCTTCTTTCACAACGATACATACGACTGTACGCGAAAAGGGTACAAAGCAGCGGTTCGGCATCGCCATTTGGCCATTGACGAGGCGCGTCCAGCGTTCAGCGCATGATGCACGACAAATGTAAATAGAAAAGCAACGCGAGAGCCTGCCGGACAAAGGCATCGCGCGCGTCGGGACGAACGAACAAAGCCGAGGGACTTTTATTATAATAATCTGCAGCGTATGCAACCGAATGCTCGTCTCGTGCGTTTCCTCTTTCCCTTTTATTTTTCAACCCTCTCTCTGACTCAGTACCCCTTACTGGGTTGCGTGCGCGCGCGCGATCTTCTCCTTTTACCGCTTCGCGATGCACTTTATTGCGAGCAACCCCTTTTCTTTTTTTTTATACCGCGGTGGGTCCGCCGCATCGAAATATATCGCGAGGAGAGCAACGCGTCATGAAAATGCGTGCACACCGAGCGGCCAAGAGAGAAAAAGAGAAAGTAACCACGGTACGCGTTTTCGACAGCTTTGTGGATCGTTATGCGCGTCGGAATGATTTCTCGGCGCACGAGGGAAACAGGGAACAAGTGTTTCCAGGCGTTCCTCGAGTGAAGTCAGATTAGAAATGTTTCAGCGAGTCAGGGAACCGCGGAAATTGTAGCGGCCAGCAAAGAGACCAAAAAGGAGATAGGGTGGGTTTAAAATAGTAGACGCAGCGTAGGCCATTTCAGAAATTAGATGTAGCAGCTGGAAAAAGTATGGAGGTTCTAGCGGTACCGCTGAACTTTTGAATATTGTAGATTTCTATTAAGGATAAAGGTGAACGATCCCGGTGGAAGATAATGGATGGGTTAACTTCATCTTTCTCACCATTTTTCGCAAACATGTTATTACCGATTAATACGACCTATTGAAACATACTTAAGACGAAGCTGAGATATTTAACGAATACCTAAGACGCGTCTATTTCACACGTTTATTCCGAATCATCGAGGATAATGCGTCCGTGGATACGCCACGCGAAAAGGGCGGGCAATCGCGGTAAAGGGGCGTCGATAGACAAAGTACGGTGTTGGCACAAAGTTACGGCTCGCGTGGTAGAAATTTAATTACGACATTATTCATATACGAGGGTCACGTCATCGCAAGTGATGCGCGGCGTCGTCGGTGCGAATAAAAGGCGAAGGACCTTACAATGACGTTCCTTTCCGCGCTTCCATCATTAACGAGCCCCGCTTCTCAGGGGATCCTTGCTCGCAGCCGAGGATTTCAATTCGTCCCTACGCGAGCGACACTTACGCTTCGATACGCTCGCGTAATTATGCCTAATTGTAACAAGGTAGAAGGAAAGAAAAGCTCGAGCTCTCACCGTTCGTGGACAAAAGGCAGAAGAAGGGTTGCCGAGCGTCGAGTTTTCTTCTCGAGCTGCGCAAGGAAGAGAAATAAAAAAAAAAAAAAAAAGAACGTCGTCAGGCCCCTCTGGCAGAGTCGCAGCGCGCGGTTCCGCGCTTCTCTCGGCGCACGAGAGCGCGTGCCAACGCGTACGTGCAAAAGGGGTCGTATAAGCAGTGAACGTGCAATCTATTAGAGCGCCTACCCTGTTTCGCGCTGTTTCTTTCCCTTCCTCGGCTTTTTCTCCAGGCGTCATCGTGGCAGCGTGGTAACGCTGATGAAAATGATAGCGGGGACCGGCGCCTCTGTAATTACGCAATTCGTCACACGTCCCAACGGCGTAAGCATCCCTTTTCTTCGGGGACGCGATTATCCTGGTCCGGGTGGAGTAATTGAAACGGCAGAGAGAGCATTGAAAATTTGATGTAGATCCATTCTATTTATTTATTTGTTTTGTTTATTTTTTTTTTTAAGGAGGTGAGTGGGTGACAGCGAAGGTGTCGTAGCGTACAGCTGGAAATGTCGGTCATGGTATGGTTTGACTGCAAAGAAATTTAAATGCACGAGAATAAAGTAGAATTAAAAATAGAGTGGTGGTTGAAGGAGAAATAGATTAAAAAAATGAAGTTGAAAATTCTGGAAGATAGATTCTGATATGCGATAAGCGAGTTCGAGATTAATTGGGGTAGGGAAATTCGGTCACTAAGTTTTTCATGAACAGGGCCCGAGTTGTGGGTAAATTGGTGTAAACTGAATTGGAGTAGAAGCACGTTTAAGTATTCTCGCGAATGAAGAAACTGCGGTTTCGCTTGATCCAGGTGGAACTAATCACTCACTCTGATTATCGTGCTGCAATTGGAGCAATTGGAATGCTTGGAAAAGGGTCATTGAAAGGTAAACGATAGAGAACTGCAAATTAAAATTTGTGGTGTACGAAGTGGGCAAAATTGATGGGCGAATTTTTATCCAGAAAAATTTCATTCCTCAGGGAGATCTATATTTGTCAAATAGAGTATCGAACTAGAAACCTATTTGTTCCCAATTAGCCCTCAAAATAAACCAAATCTGATCGCTTCGATCCGCTCTAAATTCCTCGGAACGAATTTCTGCCCCCTAAAATCGTTTCATCTGCTCTAAATACAGACTTCCGGGTTTTTTAAAAAAGTTTCCCAAAAAGAAAAATAAATAATTCCGTCTGAATCGAGCCGCAACGCGAAACCACTAGCCCCATCTGTGCTCTCGACAAGCAACCCCACATCGACACTGTGCAGAACTGCGTGAAAGCTCCAACTCCATTCGAAAGCTGTACCTTTCCCAGCCTTCAAACCACCATGAATTTAGGTCACTGTCTGAATCTTCCTAAGACAAAGAGGTCTCACGCTGCGTCACGTTCGTTACTAATGAAATCCATCGTTTCAACCCCTGGAAAAAGAGTACCGTCTAACCGCAACAAGCTTACAACGCGAAACCGCAAGCTTTCTGGTTCCACGGTCGAAAAGCAGCAGCTGGGATCCAGCATCTATAAAATCCTAACATTTTAAAACCCATCCGTTTGTGAGGCGAAAAGAATGAAAGGGATGTATTGAATTCAACCTCTAGCTTCCATCTGAATGCTAGAGCTACGGGATTTTTTCTTTTTGTTTCCTAGGAAACCGCATCTTTTTCGCGAAAAAGCTAGCAAAGCGATCGCGAAAGTCGACGCAGACGAACGCAGACGGCTGGTTGTGTAAAATTCGCGCTTCTGAAACTCGCAGAAGACGTCG